>OU383786.1:2132201-2289713 GCA_910950805.1 Acrocephalus scirpaceus scirpaceus | reverse complement strand
GGACTGCCCCCCGTCGCGGCGGTGCCAGCCTGCCGCCGCCAATTGCCACGGCGGCGGAGACCGAGCCCTGCCTGGGGCGCTGGCACCGCTCCCACTCCCCGAGCCCCGGGGTCACCATCCCCTGGCGATGGCACCGACATCCTTCACCTCTGCCGTCCCCGAGCCCACCGCCCCGCGGGAGCCTCTGCCCACGGTCCCTCTGCGCTATTCCTGGCGGGTTTGGGGCTGGAGGGGGGATACACGACACCCCGGCAATGCCGGCAGCCCGGAGGCCTGGCACCCCGCCGGCTGCACCGGGGTCACCCCGGGTCCCACAGCCGTGGCGGCGGCCAGGCGGTGTGGGGGGCCCAGGGGACCCCAGGGACCCCAGCCTGGCTGGTGGAGATAGGGGGGGCTCCCCCCGCGCCCGGGCTCCATCCCAGCGGCCCCCGCCCGGACTGCGAAGCCCCTGGGCCCAGCCCCGGACTGGTTTGAACTGGTGTGGCGGGGGGGAAGCCGGGCTGGGGCTGGGCTGGCAGCGCCTGGCGCGGGCAGGAGAGGCCATGGGGGGAGAGCAGGCAGGGGCAGGCAAGGAGCGGGCAGGGGCCTCGCGCGGGGCCGCAGGTGCTGGGGCGTCCGGCCAAGCCACCGCAGGGCTTGTCCCGTCCCCATCCCAGCGGGGCCCCCGCGGCGCCCCGTTTCCCGAGGCCGCGTGGTTTTGGCAGCCTCCTGCTCGCCCGCCCGCGGCCGCGCTGGGAGCCCTGGCGTCAGCGGCTGGAGGCCCCTTTCCCACCCGTCCCGCCCGGGGATGGCTGCGGTCCCCACCCAGCCCCGCCCGCACCGGGACCCCCCAACCTCCCAGCCCTGAGGACGTGAGGACGGGACCGTTGTGGTGGGACCAGCAGTGACGCCTTGCCTGGCCCCGCTGCGGGACCGCCGTCGCCGGGGGGCTGCCAGCACCCTGTTCCACTCCCTGGGCTGGGGGTCCTGCTGTGACACCCCAGCTGTGGGCGTCACCACAGCTCCTGCCCTTGTGTCTTTCTGTTCCCGAGCTGTGCCACCAGGCTGTGGGGCACACGGGGGTTGCTGGAGCCCGAGAACCGTGGTGGGGCTCAGGGTGGGGACACCCCATGGGCACATCCCGCAGTGGGGCGCAGGGTGAGAACCCCCAGACGGGAAGGGCCCCACTGTGGGCAGCCCCAGAGCCGGGAAAGCTCAGTGAGTGCCCCCGGGCCAGGAGAGGGGACGCTGAGATGGGGCAGCCTCCACAGCGGTGGGAGGAGGTGTTTGCTCAGGCGGGGACCTCCCCGCTGGAGAGGAGGGACCCGACTGTGGGGCTGACCCCACGGCCGCGGGAGGCTCAGGGGGATGAGATGCTGTGGGGCAGCTCCTCCCACCCTGGCAGCCCGGGACAGGAACCTCCCCCGGGGCCGCCCCTCGGCCAGCAGAGGGGTGCAGGCGGGGGGTCCCCCGCCCCGCCGCCCGGGCCCCGTGCCCCCCGCGGCTCCTCCGCATTCCTCAGCGTCTGAGCCGGGCTGGACCCCCGCCAGCGCGGGGGGCCCCTCCGGCGGGGCAGGACGGGGGACGGGCCCCCCGGGGCGGGGTGGGGATGGAGGGGCCCCCCCGCTGCCACGTGTGCTGGTGTGCGCCGTGCCCCCCGACACGGCCCTCGGCCGCCCCCACCCTGCCCCGGGCGATGCGGGTGGCCGCGGGGGCACAGCCGGGGGACGGCATCGGCTCTGGCTCGGGCGCTCACTGCTGCACCGAGCTGCCCGTTCTCAGCTGCCCGCCAGATGTGCGCCGGCCGAGCCACGAGGGTGGCATTGCGCTGTGCCATTCCATGCCGTTCCGTGCCATTCCCTGCCACGCCGTGCGGCGGCGGCCCCTGCTCGGCCCCGGCAGCGGCGGCGTTGGCCGGCGGGGAAGGGGCCCCGGCGGGGGAGGAAGCTCTGCCGCCTCCGGGGCTGGGGCCAGCGGGCTCGGCCGCCCGGGTCACCGCCGGGCTGGTGGCCGCCACCGCCCTCCTCTGCCGCTGGGAAAGGCCTCGCTGGGGCAGGCCCGCGGGGACTGACGGACTGACGGATGGATGGATGAACGGATGGGGGGGGGGAGCGGATTGGGGACACCACAGCTCCAGCGCCGCGGGTCCCCAGGGGATTTGGCAATCCCCGGCAAGGTTTGGTCACGGGCCAAGGGGCTGTGCCGGCGACGCGGAGAGGACACGCTGGGGACACCGAAGGGCCGTGGTGGGGGGGGAGCGGTGCCATGCCCTGCCCTTTGCCCGCTGCGGGAGGGGGCCGCGGCAGGGTGGGCGGAAGGGACGGCACGGTGTCCGTGCCAGCACCGTGTCCTCCAGCCCGGAGCAGAGCGGGCATTGCCATGGGGCCGGGCCGGGGCGATGCTCTGGGTGGCACTGGTGCCCCCCAGCCCTGCGGTGACCCCCGTGTGTCCCCCGCAGAGCCCGCCCCGGCACCATGCATTCCCTGGAGGAGCCCCTGGACCTCAAGCTGAGCATCTCCAAGCTGCGAGCTGCCCGCGAGAAGCGGGGCCCCTCCGGCCCTCGACCCCGCGCTGCCCAGCGCCGGACACCCCGCCGGCCGGGGATGGCCGAGGGGGCAGCCGGGGGGGTCGCCGGGCCGTGCCAGCCTCGCCGTCCCCCGGGCTGCTGGGACACTCCAGGCTGGTGGAGCCGCGGGATGGACGCTTCCCGGCCGCCGTGCCGGTGGTGGACCTCAGCCTCTCGCCCCGCTCCGGGGGAGAGTCTCCGGCTGGCAGTGCCTCGCTGTCCCCTGAGCGCCAAGGCAGCGGGGACCTGCCCGGCCTCCTCACCCCACACGTAAGTGCGGCCGTGGGCCCCGCGAGGTGTCCCCAGCGACGGCACTCCCGACCTCGGCAGCGTGCCCGGTGCTGCCGGTGTGCACACAGCCCGGGGTCAATGTCCTGCCTGGCCCCCCTGGCCCCTGATCCCAGAGGTATCCCCGGGGTGGCTCCTGGCAGGTCTGTTTGGGGTGTCTCTGGGGGTCTCTGTGGGGTTTGGGGGTCCTCGAGGGGGGGGTTGCAGATCTAGGGGGCTTCTGGGGAGCATGGGGGGATCTCAGGAGAGGGGTCTCTGGGGGGGTCTCTGCGGGGGGTCTCTGGGAGGTTCTGGGGAACTGGGAGGAATCTCTAGAAGGGATTGGAGAGGGTCTCTGGGGGTCTCCATCCAGCTTTGCCCTCTCCCCCACCACTCCTCCATCCGGACTCTGCTCCAGGATTTCCAGTCCCTGCGCTACATCGATGGCCTCCCCAGCTCCTTCCAGTTCTTCTTGCCGCTGGGGGCTGGGGGGGCCCTGCACCTGCCCCCCGCCGCCTTCCTGCCCCCCAGCAAGGAGAAACGGCTCCCCCCCGAGCTGCCCCTGCCCAAGCAGCTCGTCTGCCGCTGGTCCAAGGTCAGCAGGGAGGGCTGGGGGCCGGGGGCGGGGTTATGGTGGGGGTGTGTGGGAGCTCTGAGGGGATGTGGTGATGAGGGGCTGGGAGACTGCATGGGCATTGCAAGGATGGGGGCACGCAAGGGAATTTTGGGGCTGGGGAGAGGACATGGGGCTGTGGCAGAGGCCATGACAGAGCTCTTTGGGGCTGTGGGCAGGTTTTGGGGCTGGGAGGCCAAGCAGGGACAATAGGGCTGGAAAGGTGGCGGTGGGGAGGTGAGTGCTGTGCAGAGACGCTGGGGGTGATACGGGGTTGGGGGTCATGCAAAGGGCCATTTCCATTTCCCCAAATGCTGGTGCTGCTGCACATGGGGTGCAGGGGGGAGCTGGGGTGGGATGGGGGGCAGGTGCTGCCCACGATGGGGGGACTGGCCCCCCTGGTGCCCACCCTGCTGGGCTCCCTCACCCTCAGCCTCCTGCCCACAGTGCAACCAGTTCTTCGACCTCCTTCAAGATCTGGTGGACCACGTCAATGACTTCCATGTCAAACCCGAGAAGGACGCGGGGTACTGCTGCCACTGGGAGGGCTGTGCCCGCCATGGCAGGGGCTTCAATGCCAGGTGGGCATGGGGGGCTCCAGGGGATCTCTGAGGGGCTGCTGTGGTGGGGCAGGAGCCCAGCACGGGGAATGTGCAGAGGAAGCCTCCATCTGTCCCTCCCTCCCTCTCATGCAGGGTGTGATGTCCTGGGGGAGCTGGATGACTGTGCTGGCCTGGATGTCCCTGTTCTCCCACCCCATAGTCAAGGCACGGGGACAAGCACTTGCCCTGGAAGTCAGAGCTGACCCCCTCTCTAACATTTCCTTCCCGCTGCTTCCACGGGCAGATGGTGACAGGACAAGGGCAAACAGTTTTAAACTAAAAGAGGAGCGATTTAGATGGGCCATTGGGAGGAAATTGTTCCCTGGCAGGGTGGGGAGGCCCTGGCACAGAGTGCCCAGAGCAGCTGTGGCTGCCCCTGGATCCCTGGCAGTGTCCAAGGCAAGGCTGGATGGGGCTTGGAGCACCCTCGGATAGTGGGAGGCGTCCCTGCCCATGGCAGGGGGTTTGAATGATACAAGCTTTAAGGTCTTCCCAACCCAACCCATTCCGTGATTGTCCCAATCGTGGCAGGTACAAGATGCTGATCCACATCCGGACACACACCAACGAGAAGCCGCATCGCTGCCCCACCTGCAACAAGAGTTTCTCCCGCCTGGAGAACTTGAAAATCCACAACCGCTCGCACACAGGTCAGCGCAGCCCCCGCCCTGCCCTCACTGGGGGAGCGGGGGGCTCGGGGGACGCAGGGGACACGGCGGGGCTGGTGCCCCCCGCAGACCAGACAGACCCCCCGTGCTGTCCCACAGGTGAGAAGCCCTACATCTGCCCCTACGAAGGCTGCAACAAGCGTTACTCCAACTCCAGCGACCGCTTCAAGCACACCCGCACCCACTACGTGGAGAAGCCCTACTCCTGCAAGATGCCGGGCTGCCACAAGCGCTACACCGACCCCAGCTCCCTCCGCAAGCACATCAAAGCCCACGGCCATTTTGTGTCCCCCGAGCACCCGGAGATGCTCAAGGTCCACCCGCCTCCCAAAACGCCCCTGGGCTCGGCGGAGGTGCCCTACGTTAACGGGGCGCAGCTCGTCATCCCCAACCCCGCCGCCCTCTTCGCTCCGCCGGGGCTGCCGGCGCTGCCCATCCCTCTGGCACCGGCTCCGCTCGACCTCAGCGCCCTGGGCTGCGGGGCTGCGGGCGCACTGCCCACTCTGCCCGGCCCCGTCCTACCGCTTAACGGCGGCCCCTTGAACTTGGCCAAGAGCCCGCTGCTGCCCTCGCCCTTCGCGGCGGGGCTGGGGCTGCCCGTCATGTCGCTGCTGGCCGGCGGGCCCAAGGCCGAGGGGGAGAAGGGCAGCGGGGCGGAGGGGCGGCCGCCCAAGGCGGGGAAGGGGCTGGAGAGCCGGAAGGAGAGGAGCGAAAGGACGGAGCCGGGGCGGCCGCGGGTGTCCCCCGAGAGCCTGGCACTGCTGCCGGGGGCCGTGCTCGACCTCTCGGCCGGTGTCAGCTCGGGCGGCAGCCCCGAGGCTCTGCCCCCCGGCTGGGTGCTCATCCCCCCCGGCTCCCTGCTGCTCAAACCCGCCGCTGTCAACTGAGGGGCCCGACGATGCCCGGGGTCAGCCGCCGGCCCCGTGGGCAGATCCCGCTCCCTGGGGACCGGGGGCGTGACCCCCCTTCTCCCTCTGCATACATGCGGGGCCTCGCTCGTGCTTTTACCCGTCACGAAAGAAGAACGGACTCTTCTGAGAAAAGCAATAATCCCTCGGTGGCCGGAGCCGGCTGCGACCCCGTGCTGGGGGCAGGTGGGGCACAGGGGGGTCCCCCTGCCCTCCCCCCCCTCCCGGCCCTGGGCAGCCGGATACGCCGCTATTTATTTCTCGACCAGCCCCCTGCTCCGACAGGGTCCCGCTTGGGCTCTCCTGCTTCCGCTGATTCGGCGTCTCCCTGCCCGAGGCCTCGGTGCTGCTGTGGGGGGCTGCAGCCCCCAGGCTCCTTCCGCACGGACAGCGGGGTGACAGCCGGGGGACCAGCCGCTCCCGCAGCCCCGAACCGTGCCCGGCCGTGCCATCCCAGCCCGCACGGCCGGACGGCCGCGGGCAGTGCCGCAGCCGTGGCAGCCCGTGCCGGGTCCAGCTGGCTGGGCACTCGCCGGCCTGGCGCCCGCCCGCGTCCCCCCCCACTCCCTCCCCGCGGCCGCCCCCGTCCCGCCGCCTCCCGGCCCCTCCGTGACAAGGCACACGGCCGCGTGTGCTGCTCGCCGGGGCACAGCCCCCCTCTAGCTACATTCATACCTAACCACGCACCGCGAGCGCATGTGGGCAGCGCGGGCACGGCCGGCACCGGCTGCCGGGCACCCGCTCCTCGGGATGAGCAGCAGTGGGATGGATGCTCCCGGGTGAGCCCCGCCCGCGGGGCAGCGTGCCAGCCTCAGCGCGGGCGCGGCTCGGAGCCTCCCCCGGGGTCACACACGCCCCGCTCTCTCCCAGCCACGGGGGCTCCCCAGTCCCGCCCTCCCGTGCTGAAGGAGCCCCGCGTGCCCCGCAGGGAGCCGGTCTCCTGCCCTCACCGGCGGCCGCCCGGCGCTGCCCTGGCCCAGCATGGCTGCGGGCCCTCGACCAGGCCGCCCCGGCCGGTGAAACGTCTCCTCGCTCCTCGTTGGTTTGTTGTTGCACATTCCAGGACATCAGTATTTTAACAGTCTCGAAGTGCCTTTCTATTGTAGTTTCTGGGTTGTTTTTATTTTCCTCCTGTTGGGCTCCATCGCTGTTAGCATAGCGTGTAAGGACTGCACAAGTACGAGATAAGCTAACGACTGTAACACTATATTCGTCCAGGGGAGAGGAAGTTTATTAAGAAAACAATAAAGTGAAGTTGAAGTAAGTTCACGTTTCAGTTCGTGGTCGTGGTGACAATGGAAAGGAGCCCACACTGGGGACAGAGGGGTGCAGGGGGGGACTGGTGGTGTGACCTTGAGGGCACGGCTGGCCCTGCCTGACCCCCAGCCGTGTCCCCATGCTCCTGCTCAGGCAGCCTCGGCACCAGGCTGTCCCCAGGTGGGGACAGCCACAGGATGTCCCCTCAGAGCCCCTCACCCCAACCCAGCTGTCATCCATACTGGGAGATGGCACAGCACTCCCAGGATATGGAGCCAGAGGTAGCCATGCACTCAATCCAAGAGCATCCAACCTCCCCACCAAAAATAGCTCCCACAGCCTTCCCCAGTGCCATTTGAGCCCTGGCAGCCTCAACACCCTGGGGACACTCCTTCTTCCCCAACTGCCTCCTCCTCCTCCTCTCCCCAGCAAATGCAGCCCCTCAAAGGGGCCGATCCCTCCAGGGCAGCACCGGGCAGGCAGGTGGTCCCTGCTCCCGCCCTGGGTGTGAAGCAGCCAGGCCAGGTGCTGGAGGACATGGTGTTTATTGGCTACCTATAAGTTAAGGGTGAGGGGCAAGAGGGGCAGGAGTCACGTCTCGGCTTTCTGCCCCTTCTCCTTGTCGCCCTTGGCCTGGATGCGCAGCTCCTCGTCCAGCCGCTCCTTGGCTCTCACCACCTGTGGGACATGGGGTGACACACAGGGAATGGTGTGGCCCCTCCCTCCCTGCCTCATCCATGGCTATATCCAGGCTCTGCCTGCCCCAAAACCCAGGCAGGGGGAAATGCAGCCCCTGCTCTGCTCCTCCCGGTGCTCACCTTGGACTGCAGGTAGAAGGAGCCTCCCACTGATTTGTCGTTCACCTTGAACAAGTGGTCGTAGTTCTGCCGAGAGAAGCTCTGGGTCAGAGTCACCTCCACCCTTGCCATTCCCACTCCCAAACCCTGGCAGCCTCCCACGCTCCACAGCATTGCTGAAGAGTGATCCTGGGGACGTGGCTGGCTCTGCCTGACACCCCTTGGGAGTCCCCATGTTCCCAGCTGGGCACCTCCAGAGGTCCCACATCCTTTCCCTGAGGAGTCCCGCTGGGCAGATGCAGAGGCCAAGCCTGGAGGGCTGCTCCAGCTGGGGCAGGGAATTCTCAAACTGTGATTAACTGGGCCCAAGACAGCACGGGGGACCAGCTGCCATCCCCATGCAGAGCAGCACCCTTGGAGAGGCCAGGCCCTGCCAGCACCACCCCTCCCTGGCTTCAAGGAAGCCTCTACCTTCTGGATCTCCTCAGGGTTGAGGCTGGAGACGTTGAGGATCTGCTGAGCTTCCTGGAGGCTGATGCCGATGATCCTGGAGGCGGCAGCAGACTGGGGTCTCTCGGCGCGTCCTCGTGCATCAGCTGCAGCCTGGCTCGCTGGGGACACCGGGCCTGAGTCCCCAGTGCCACCCCCACCACCCCAGCCCTCAGGCAGCAAAGCCTGCAAGGTGCTCAGACCCTGGTGTCCCCTCTGTCCCCATCCAGCCACACCTAGGGCCATCTGGATGCTGTCCCAGTGCCAGGAAGGTGGCAGGGATCAGGCAGGCACCGTTTGGGGCTGCCACATCCCAGGGATTGTCCCACTCTGCCCTTTGGGATGCCAGGATTTTTGGGAGCCTGGCAGTGGTGCCAGCACCAGGATGGAGCCCTGTGACAACTTTGCAGTGTCCTCTGCAGACATGGCCCTGGGATGGGGAGCACTGGGGTGCCCAGGAAAGGGTGGGGATGTGGAGCAGTACCCAGCAGGACAGTGTGGGCACACGGAGCAGCATCCCAGCTCCTACCTGCAAACTCCTGGCGCAGTGCCCGCATGAAGGCCCGTCCCACCACCTGGGCCCCCACCAGAATGATCTGTGCCAGGTACTTGGCCTGCGGGGACACCCTGCTGTCACAGCCATCATACCTCCTTTGCCCTGTCACCTCCCCACGGGCCCTGCACAACCCTGGCTCTATCACCTCTCCCCATGCCCCGGGGGTATGCTCTGATGTTATCTGACTTCTGTCATGGCCGTACCTGGTCCTGCCCCCCCTTCTCTGTCCCTGTCCCCCCACCTAGGCCCTGTGAGACCTTTCCCAGACCCCGTCCCCTCCCCAGGCTCTCTCCCCCCTCCCCCGTTTCTGTCCCCTGACCCCATGCCTTGTCCCCTCTCCGCTGGTCCTGTGACCCTTTCCCTTGTCCCTGCTCCCCTTCCCCCGCTCCTGTCCTCCCTCCTCTGTCCCTGTCACCTCTCTCCATGACTTCTTCCCCCTTCCCTGGTCCTGTGACCCCTTCCCCCGCCCCTTCCCCCTCTCCACTGGCCCTAGCCCTCCCGGAAGCAGGTGCTTCGCACATTCCCGAGCTCGCTGCCCCTCTCCGGGCTCTGTCCAGCTCCAGCTCTGCTCTCCTGTCCCGATGTCCCCCCGCCCCGTTCCCCCGTCCCCTCTCACCATGTCCCCGCCGCCGCTTCCGCCCCGGCGGTCACGTGGCCGGGGGTTAGGGTCACGGCGGACACCGAGACGGCGGCGGCGCGGGCGGAGCGCCCCCTCTGCAGGCACAGCGCCCTCTGGCGGTCTCCCCTGCGCGGGAGGCCCGGCCGGTGGCTGGCGGGTGGGGCGCGACTTCCCTGGTGCCCGTGTCCCCCGGTCCCTGTGCCTCCCCATCCCCCGTCCCTGTGTTATGCCGGTGCGGGTGCCGGTGTCCTCCCAGTCCCTGTACCACCCCGGTACCTGTCCTGTTTCCCCTCGGTGCTGGTCCCTGTGTGGCCCCCGTCCCCGTGTTCTTCCGGTCCCCGTGTTCTCCCGATCCCCGTGTCCCCCCGGTTCTCGTGTTCCCCTCTGCCGCGGTCCCTGTGTCCCCCTCGGTCCCTGTATTCTCCGCAATATCCGTGTCCCCTGCTGTCGGTCGCTGTGTCCACCCGGGGCCGGTCCTTGCATACCCCCCGCCTCAGTCCTCATGTCCCCCTCGGTTACCGTGTCCCCCCGCTGTCGGTCCCTGTGGCACCCTGCCGTCCGTCCCTGCGTCACCCCGATCCCCGTATCCCCCTGGAGCCGGTCTCTGTGCCGCTCTCGGTCCACATGCCCCCTTGTTCCCCGTGTCCCCCCCGGTGTCCCAGGATCACGGCAGGACACGGTGCTGGTGCAGCGGCTTTAATAGCGGGTCCTGCCCGCGGCGGGCCCTGCCCCTCCTCCACCTCTTCCTCCTCCTCCTCCTTCTCCTCCTGGTGGCCCCGCCGGGCCCGGGGGGTGCGGGGGTTCCGCGGGCTCCTGGGGGTGCCGGGTCTAGCCTAGTCCTGCGGGAGGCCGGGGGATGAGGGGCGCGACGGGGCGGGTGCGACCCACCCGAGAGTCGTGTGTCCCCTCCCGCACTCACCCACTCGTCCTCGTCCACGCCCTCGAAGGAGTCCTGGGGCAACGGGTCGTCCCTGTTGCCCAGCCGGGCCACCATGGCATTGAGGAGCTACGGGGAGAGGCCGGGCAGAGCCGTGGGGCGTGGGGCATCACCCCCGGCCCTGCCGCCGGGTGCTCATCCCAGAACCCACCTCCTCCTTCTTCTGCTCATCAGTCTTCTCCTCCAGGTACACGGATGCAGGGACGAACTTCCGAGCTGGAGCCTCTTTCGGGGCCTCACTCACTGAGAGAGCCGTGTCACCATGGGGGGGGGGGGGGGCTTCATCCCATTGACTAAAGCCCCCCCAGCCATCCCTGAGGGCCAGGGTCCTTGCCCAGCCCCGGCACCCACCTGGCACCATGTCTGCCGGGCGCAGGCTGGCGCGGCGCTGCTGCCCATCCTGCCCGTCCAACCAGGCACCTGCACCCAGGGCAGGCTCCCACCACACGCGGGTCGGCGGGTAGAGATCGTCCTGGAAATACTCCTTCTGCAGGGGCAAGGGGCACTCAGGGGGGTGCCCTGCCTCCTCTCCCCCTCCCAAAACACAGCCAGCCCCCCCGCCACCTACCTTGACGCGTGGCACGTGGAAAGCCACGGGCTCCAGAGTGCTCTGCCCCAGGCGCAGCGCCCGGGCGAACTCCACCTCCCGCACCTCGCATGCCGTTTTGGGCAGGAAGATGAAGCCCTGGTGGGGTGGGGGTGTGAGTGCAGTCTGGCAGCACAGATAGGGAGTCAGGGACAGGCAGCATATCCCCCCTTTACCTTGTGGGGTTCATTGGAGGTGAAGCTGTTGCACTCGAGGAAATAGGGGGGCTCGGGCGTCACTTCGTAGAGGAAGACTCTGGTGTCACCCTGGGGATGGAGTGAGATGGAGGCTGTCAGGGGACAGGGAGGGTCCCTCCACACTGTGGGATGCTGTAGGCAGGGAGCCCCACAGTTTTTTGGGGCAAGCCCTCACCTTGCCAGTGAGGAAGATGACGCTGGTATCCTCATCATAAAAGGGCAGGAGGGTGGAAGGGGCAACGTCCAGACCAAGGACAGACAAGGGTCCTTCAGGCAGGGCCTGTGCCCGGTACAGGAGGATCCTCCTCTCGCTGCGGCTGTGGGGAGGTGACAGTGAGAGCTTGCTCAGTGTGCTCAGGGACCCCTGCCCCCTGTGTCCCCCTCTTTACCTGTCAAAGCCGGACACCAGGAGGTAGTCACCACCACAAACCCAAATCAGGCGCGCTCCGCGTACCCCCTCGGGACCTGGGCCCTCCTGCATGGGGCATGGGGTCACCCTGCCTGCTCTGAGAGAGCTGGGGGTGCAGTTGTGCCCACGGGGAGGGTTTCCTGCCCACACCCCCAGCTCTCCAGCCCGTCTGCAGTGCTGGAATTGTACCTGTTGAGGCTGAGAGCTGCGCCGTGGCTCGTAGAGCCGTATCCGTCCATCTTTGCTCACCGTTGCCAGCTTCTTCCCATCTGGGCTCCAAGCCATGCTGAAAATCTGGAGAGACAGATGTTGTGCAAATGTCCCAAAGTTGCCTCTCAGGTGTCCCTGGATTTGTTATCCCTTACCTGATCCGTATGTCCCTGCAGGCACAAGACTTCCCGCCTGGTGCTCAGCTCCCAGATCCTCACGCTCATGTCGTAGGAGGAGGAAACCAGGAGATCAGATGCCGTGGGGTGGAAGCGGATGGAGTAAATCTTTTCCGTGTGACCTGGTGAGGTTCAGTAGTGTGTGGTTGTCCCCAGCAGTGCGTGCCACTGGGCTGGTTTGTCCCCAGTGTGGGATGCTCAGTGGTTCCCTCACCTTGCAGAATAGCTTCAGGCTCCTGCAGGGTCTCCTGCAGCCCCCCCCTCAGGAATCCGCCACAGCCGGATCCTGGCATCCTCACCCGCTGCACACCAGAAGGGATGGGCAGTGGTTAATGGGGTCACCTGACATGCCTGGAGCTGGGGGACTCTCTGGGCATGCCCTGGCAGGGCTGGCACACGCGTACCAACAGCAAGGCGCCGCGGGTCGAAGGGGTCCCAGGTGAGGTCAGCCACCGCTGTGCCATTCTGGATGGTGGGCACGGCCACGTCGGGGAGACGGCCAGGCTTGGAGAGCTGTGGGAGAGAGCCGGGGGTCAACAGCAGGGCACACACTGCACCATGCTGGCCTCCACACCTCACCAGGGTACCTCGAGGACGGCGATCTGGCCACCGGCAGAGAGCAGGGGCAGGGCGACGCGCTGGTTGTTGGCGCAGAAGCCGTCGCACTCGCCCGGCGTGGTGAGGCTGAGCCCCCGCAGGTTGGTGAGGTGGTGGTCCCGGTGCAGCACCCGGCCCTGCGTGTGTCGGAAGCGGGAGCTGGGCCCTGGAGCAGGTGAGGGGTGGGTAAGTGCCCTGAATCCCTCCAGTGGAGCACCCAGAGCCCACCCCGCTGTCTGCTCACCCAAAATGCTCTGCAAGGACTTCTGGCTGGGGCTGCTGGCAAAGCCGCTGGAAGGGCTGGTGCTGGCTGAGAGCGAGGTGGCCGCACTGCTTGGTGAGGCCAGTGACGATGGTGAGGAGTAGCTGCTGGCTTCCTATGGGAGAGAGAGCCAGTGGGCAGGGGGTGCTGGCACCCTAGCCTTGTTTCGTGGGACGAGGGCAGCAGGGACCCCACCCCTTCAGCATTCAGTGCACTTTTCCAGCATCCCATGCTCACACTCTGGTCAGCGTCGGTGTGGCCAGTGTCGCTGTGGCCAGTGTTGGTAGGGCCTGTGCCAGCAATGATGGGAGATGTGAAGGTCTCCGTGGGTCTCCGTGCAGGGTGCAGGCTCACCCTCCCCACCTGCATGGAGCACAACGGTGGGCATGGGGCAGTGGCAATGACACCAGCAAGGACAACCTCCCCCGGATGACACTGACCTGCTGGCTGTCCCCTGCCCACCAGCCTTGGGCATCGGTGGCTGGCAGTGTCCCTGTGCAGTCAGGGAACAGGTCCTCGTGGAACTCCTGGACAGACTGTGGGAGAGGGGGTGGGGTGAGATGGGTGTTCCCAAAATCCCACAGCCTCTGTCCTGCTGCAGCTGGGGCACCCCTGGACACCTCCAGACACTCCCAGAACCCAGACCCTACCCAGCACCCAAAATTCAGCTGCTTGAAGTGCCCAGCACCCACTGCACAACAGCACCCAGCAGGTGGCACCCAGCTGTCAGCATCCACTCTACAGCACCTCAATCCTGCATGCAGCACCCAGCTTCCCAAATCCAGCACCCAGACTCTGCAACCCACCATCAGCATCCAGGTTTGACCTCCATTAGTCTCTCCAGACTGGGGACTGGGGTCTCACTGTAGCCAGGTCCTTTTTGTCACCCAGTGCTGGTGAGGTGTCACCCGTGAGATGACACCAGGCACCTACGAGACAGTGCCAGCCACAGGGCCCCCTCACCTTGCGTGGCACCACGTAGCTGATGGGGACAAGGGCGGTGTCAGTGAGCTGCAGGACACGGAGCACCTCGCAGGCCATGACATCCAGGGCTAAGCGTGGCACGGCCGCCAGGCCCCGCGTGCTGCCCTCTGTTCGGCACTGGGTCACTGTGGGACAGGCAGGATGGCTGTGGGGTGGGTGGCCAGGCAGCGGTGAGCCCCTTGGGGGAGATATGGTGGGATGGGACCAGCTTACCCTGGGTGAGTGCTGGCTGCGTGGGGGCCACCTCGAAACAGTACAGGAGGTTTTCTCCCTTGAAGAGAGATGGTGGGGACAGGAAATGAGCAGGGCTGTAGGAAGCACCCCGCTGCATCCACATGCATCCTCCTGTACTCCACTGGTGCACTCACATGCACCAAGCTGCACCTCACTGCACCCCCCTGCATCCTCCTGTCCCCCCCAGTGCCTCCCAACCATGGCACCTCACCTTCCCTGCCAGCACCAGCAGCCCTGTGTCAGCATCATACAGTGGGATGGTCACCCTGCAAGGGAAGAGGAGTGCTGAGCTGGGGGCCCCCATGGGCACAGCACCCCAATGGATGTGGGGCTGGATCCTGTTTCCCCCAGTGCACAGCCCAAACCTTGTCCTGGGGAAGCATGGGGCAGGATAAGGTTCATGCTGCGATAGGAGGGCAGTGCCGTGCTGGGGGGTGCAGGGTGCTGGGCTGGTCCCCCGGTGACAACCCTCACTGTCCCAGCCTGGGCTGACAAGCTGGCAGCAGGATGTCACTGCCACCTGCTTCCAGGCCCGGCTTCACAGTGCCTGCCCTGAAGCCGTGCCCAGCTGTGGGGCATCCTGCCACCAGCCCTGCCCGACCCTGGTACCCAGCCTCGCTCGGGGAAGCCTCTGGCACCTGCAGGGTTGCCCCGAGGCTGGCCGGGCCGGCTTGGCCAGTTCGGGGCAGGCGCGTGGCACACCCCGGCTCACCGCCCGCCTCCCCCTGCACCTGTGGAGCCCAGCTCCCGGGAGTGCCCTGCAGCCCGGCTGTGCCAGCTGGAGCGTGGCCCTGCTCCCCGTCCCAGACCACAGCCAGGGTGCTCCACTGCTGGGGGGACCATGGCTGGGGGTTGCTTGTGGCAGAGGGTGCGGTGGTCAGGACTTGCTCCATGGCCAGATTGGACCATGGCTGGGGGGACGCTCGGTGGCAGGTGGAGACCACAGGGAATACTCAGTGGTCTGAGGGGACAGTGGTGACAGGAGCACAGAGCCACCTCTGCGCCTTCCCTCGGCAGGGGTGGAGGAGGGAGCGCCGCAGGCAGAGACCAAAGGGACAATCTATTACTTTCGATTGACATTTCTGCGGCTGTGCCAAGGGGAGGGAGCTGCTCAATGCCAATCCATGCCATGAAGGATAGCTGTGAGTGAAATGGCATGATCCTGCCCCAGGGCTGTTGGCACAACCTAGGCAAACACTGCCAGGATGTCCGTGGCAGGCACTGGGGTCCCCTGCCCTGCTGTCACCACAGTCACCAGCACTGCCACCACCACAGTGGTGCAGGTCTGGGACAAGGGCACCCTGAGTACCTGCTTGTGCCAGCCCAGCCCATACCATCCTCACCATGCCAAACAGGGAGCATTGCTCTGCCATCACAGGAGCATGGGACAGCCCTGCAAGGGTCACCCCCTGTCCCCTGCCCCTGGTACAGGGTGACAGGAGCTCTGTGGACACTGGAGGCACGGGGGGACTGGGATCCCAGGGCACTGGGGCTCATTGGTGCCAGAGTCCCTGGTTACCCTGGACACACTGGATATGGGGGTCCCTGGGGGTGCCAAGGACACCCAACCCAGCCTTTGTTGTTACCAGGGTTGCCAGGGGTCCCATGGGTGCTGGGTATATGAGGGAGATACCTATAGCTGGATCTACCCCTACACCTGTGTGTATGCACACATGGGGTGCTGGGGTCCCAGGGACCCTGGCCCCAGGGATGTTGAAGGTCCTGGGGGGCCCTGGGGGGTTTTGAAGGTCTGGGAGCTTCCAAAGGTCCTGTGGGTTCTGAGGATCCTTGTGATTCTGGAGGTCCAGAGTTTCTAGAGGTCTCATGGGGTCCCTGGGGATCCTGAAGGTCCCTGCAACTCTGGGGAGCCCTGGGGTCCCATGAAGTTCCCAGTGGGTCCCAGAGGTCCCTGTGACTCTGGAGGCTCCTGAAATCTCAAGGTCTCTGTGACTCTGGGAGCTCCTGGGGTCATGGGATCTGGAGGTCCCTGTAGAGGTCTCTGGCCTTGTGACTCTGAGACCCCAGAGGTCCTGGAGGTCCTGGGTGCCCCGATGGTCCCTGTGACTCTGAGGTCCCAGATGTCCTGGGTATCCCAGGGGTCCCTGTGAATCAGAGATCCTGGATATCCCGAGGGTCTCTGTGACTCTAAGGTCCCAGAGATCCTGGGGGTCCAGAGAGTCCCTGTGACTCAGAGGTTCTCAATGTCCCGGGGCTACTTGTGGCTCTGGGGTCACTGTGACTCTGAGAACCCAGAGCTGCTGGATCTCCCAAGCGTCTCTGTGACTCTGAGATCCCAGAGGTGCTGGGTGTCCCTAGAGTCCCTGTGACTCCAGGGTCCCAGAGGTGCTGGATGTCCCGGGGGTCCCTGTGACTCCAGGGTCGCAGAGGCGCTGAGTGTCCCCGTGGCTCGGGGGGTCCCGGCTGTCCCCGCGGTGCCGCCCCCGTCGGGCCCCAGGTGAGCGGGGACGGAGCGTCCGTGGAGGCCGTGCCCCGCCCCGCCCCCTCGGTGCTCTTAGCCAATGGGCGCCCGGCGGGAGGGCAGGCCCCGCCCCCGCGGTTTAAATGCCGCCCCCCCGCGCCCGGCGCCGCCAGAGAGTGGAGTGCTCGCTCGGCTGCTGGTGTGCTGCCGCCATGGACTGACTGCCCGCCCCGCACGGCCCCGCACCGCCCGCCACGGTGAGTCCCGCGGCCGCCACACGGCCACTGGGGTTTGTGGGGCGGCAGCCCACGGGCGGGATGCCGGGCATCCGCGGGCTCAGGGGGCGGTGGGGCCCGGGGGGGCTTGGTGGGCCTGGGCTGGGCCGTAGGACACCCCGTGTGGCCTGGGCACCCAAGATGACAAGGTGTTACCGGGGCCTCGGCTAAGCGTCGGCATGCCCTGCTCCCTGTGAAGCCTCAGCTGAGCCAGGGGCAGCCGGCTGGCCTCTGTCTCGGCTGATGGTTGGGCCTCAGCCGGGCTGGGGCGATGGCACTGCAGTGGGCTGGGACAAGGCTTCACGGAGGGCTCTCGCTTCCCTGTCCCTGCCTCTGCCTGTTTTGCCATGGGATCACGCTGGGGTCTGGCCCAGGGACCCTGGCCTGGTGCTGCATCTATCACGGGTAAGGGGAAGGATGTATTTGAGGCTGACATGGAGCATGGCTCCATCGGGCATGGCCGGGTGGCAGTGAAGTGCTCTGCCACTAGAAGGGCTCCAGACGCACAAGGGACCAGCATGGTTTTGGGACCATGCTTGCTTTGTCCCGGCAGATGTGGGCTCTCCTGCTGGGGTCAGGCAGAGGTGGGAGCTGCTGGCAGCAGTAACCACCACCACCACCACCACCACCCTCCTCAGTGGAGGGCTTGGCTGGGGTGGGGTTTGGCTGCCCTTGTTCTGCTTGTCCTCAGGGGCTGATGTCCTGGGTCACTGACCCACTGTGGGGCCAAGCGGGTCCCCAGTGGTGCTGACAAGGGTTTCCCTCCGGCTGGCACAGAGGGACGGGTGCCAGCAGGGCCATGGGCCAGCCTGGCCGCCGGGCGGCAGGGATACCCCACTGCTTCTCCTGCCGCCAGCTCCCTGCGCACTTCTTTGTCACCTGGTGTGTGTTCAGAGGGTGCTGGTGCCTGTCACCCTCTTTGGGTGTGACTTTGGGCCACCGTGGGGTAAATGTCCCTTTCCATGCCTGGCTCCCTGCCAGGCTGGCAAACTGCCACGGGAGCCAACCCGTGGCAGCAGAGATGCTCCAGTTCTGAGACGGCTCTTCCCAACCAAAATCCCCCAGTAATGTCCCCCCACACACCCACTCTTGCCAGCGTGCTCCACGCCGACGGGTCTCATCCTGCTGGGACTGGGGCGGCCGGACCGCCCTGACCCAGCGGTGCCGCTGCCCACACGGCGCTGGGCAGTGCCGCCATCAGGGATGACACTAATTACTGTTTTCCCCCGCACCACGCCGAGGCCGGCCGGCCCCGCCGGGTGGCCCTGACGCAAGCGCTGCCTGCCCGGCTGGCTCTGCCGGCGGGACGCGGCACGAGGAAGCGCTCGGGGACAGCCGCGGCTGCCCCAGTCACTCCGGAGGAATCTGCCCGTGCCGCCCGGGCCACGCGTGGCACCATCGCCGGCCTCCTCCCACCCTCCGTCGGCGTTCCGGCTCCTCCCGAGGCGGTTTGGCTGCCGGCAAAGCGGCTCTGCTGGTTTTTCTCCTCGCCGGCACCTGAGATGGGGAGCGCGGCCGGGTCAAAGGGGCAGGAGCGGGATGGAGGGGCTGGCGAGTGCTCCGGGGAATGCAATAACCAGGCCTGCATTCCTGCGGGGCTGCTGCGGAAACTTTAATTAAATAGGGAGGGGAGCGGGAGGAGGTGGGAGCTGCGGCGGCGCAGGGTGGGTTGAAGGGGAGGAGGATTAAGGGCTTAATCCTGCGCATCCCCCGGCTGGCTTGCGAGGGGGACACGTGCTGACATCGGCTTGTTTTGAGGGGTGAAAGGCAGGGGAGCAGCATCTGCATCCCGTGTTCTCCCTGTCACCGCACAGCGCAGGGCCCCCGACCTTCCTGCTCGGGTGCCACCGGCCGAGGTGGCAGCCCACGGGCCAGCAACAACGCTGGCTTTGTTTATGTGCACTTGCCGGTGCGGGAAGGAACATCCCGGCTGTGCCTGCTTCCCTGAGGTCCCCAGGCAGAGAGGAAAGGCAGGAACTCTCCAGCCCGTCCTGCACAGGTGTCACCCTGCAGCGCGGGGACGGCCCCGTCCTTAAAACAGGAGGCGGGTGCAAAGCAGGGCATCCCCAGCCGAGTCCCAGCCCTGGGCGGGCAGCGGGGTGGCCCAGCCCGGGGGGCTGCAGGCAGGGAAGGAGGGTGACACGGCACTCCCACCCCAGCAGGCTGGCAGGGAAAGGCTGAGCCGGGACTGGGGGAATCTGAGCCCAGATCCTCCCCGCAGCCGGAAAATATGAATAATTCGGCAAATATCTGCGGTGCAGGCGCGGGGGAGCCCAGCCAAGGCAGCAGCAGGCCGCTGGCAGGGCGGCCCAAACACCTCCAGCAGAAACGGGGCCCCCTCTCCGCCCTTGGGGACCCTGCCAGGACCTGTGGAGGCTGTTCCCCTGCCCCCCGTTTCTGGGGGGTGTCCTGTCCTCTCTGCCTTGAAGCAGCATCTTGCCGGGGAGGCGGGGCGCGGGCGGGATGTTGCGCGGGCGGGATGTTGGCGTGTGCCGGCGGAGCGGGCGATGCCGAGGGGCGGTAGCGGAGGCTGCGGGGCCGTGCCAGCCTGCCCGGCGCTCGTGGCCGGGCGCGGATGCGCGGCGGTGGCCAGGCTGGCCGAACCTGCCCGGAGCGGGGAGCCTGACAGACGGGGAGGAAATGCCAGCGTAATTAAAGGGACGAGAGAGACTTGGAGTCAGCAGCTGGTTGCAGCACGGGACACGTCAGCGAAACCCGACCCTGGCATTGCAAAACCAGCCCCGGCTTCGACAGCATCCCGCAGGCCTGGCCCCGCTCCGGCGCTGCCCACCCGAGCGGGCTGGCGCGGCCGTGGCACCGCTGGCATGCCAGCACCCTGCACCCAGGGCCCTCCCACCAGCACACTTTGGATGCTGGAGCCACCTCAGGGGGTGCTGGGTCTGCCCCCAGCCCCAAACAGCACTTCACAGGGTCTCCATGTTGTGTTTTTAACTCTGCTGGCAGCCTGACTGTGATGTGGGGTGCAGGGGCACCCGACAGTGATGGGGGGGCTGGGGGCTGAGCTGGGGTTGCTGGGGAGGGGATGCAGTGATGGTGACCCCTAGGTGACAGTGACCTCTTGGATGTGGCACAGCTCCTCCCTGGTTTCAGGGGCTGACGGCACAGGTCATGTCAGGGCAGGGCCGATCAGGCCAAGTGACTCAGGCGGTTTTGGTGACCCTGCCCAGCCGGGGGCTCACCCCACCCTGGGGGGGGCCTGCTCGGGAAGAGGCAAGGACAGAGCTTGCCACAGTGTTAACCCTGTCCAACACCCCGACAGGGGGACCAGAGGACACAGCACGGGTCCAGACCCTCCTGGTGCAGGATGTGGTGTCCCTGCACTGCTGATGGGGCCGGGGCAGGCGGCACATGCTGTGTGACCTGCAGCCCCCCACACACGGTGGGGCCCCTTCTGAGCCACAGGGAGGTGCGTTTGCCTGGAGCTCCAACAGCTCTGAGCAGGGAGGAGGTAGCAAGAGGTGGGGCTGGGGAAGGGTTCACCTCTTCCTTGCCCAGGGATCCCCCTCTGCCACCTCCCCCTGACCCTGAGATGGAGTGGCAGGAGATTGTGAGTATCTGGCCAAGCCTAGTGTCATTAAAGTGGCTGAAAGATGGGGCTGAGAGAGGAGCCCTTTGGGACATAGACAGTGGCTGACATCAGCCAGTCCATGGGGAGCTGGGGTTGGGGTCATTACAGCCTTGTTCACTCCAGAGCTTCCTCCCTCCATCGCTGCTGACCCAGTCCTCAAGGGACAGGGACACAGCCCACGGTGCTATGCTGAGTCCCTGGAGTGCCGCAGTGAGGGAACAGCAAGGTGACCTGTGGGCACAGGGACTGGCTGGGGGTGAGTATGAGCCCTTGGACTCTGTGGGGACACAAATGGCTCTTCCAGCCCCACACTCTGTGGCCCAGGTCACTTCTGGGTGCCCCTGTCCACAAGAGGGGCTGCTGCTGGTGATCTAGGCAGGAGCAGCCCCCGAGGGTGCAGCTGCTGCGACAGCGGCACAAGCAAAGGGTTAAGCTGAGCTCTATGCAGGGGAGGCTGGCCAGGCTCCCACCCCTTCCCGGTGCTCTGATTCTCTGCATCCCCTGTGTTTGATTTGCACCCTGCTGAGCAGCTGGGGAGGCTGGGGCCCTTGTGAGTACAGGGAAAGGTCTTGGTGCCCCACCAAAGATGACCCAATATCAGTGGGATGTGTCTCATGGTAGAGCCTGGGGTGTGCAAAGGCACCACATCCCCAAATCCTGGGGGTCTGGGGAGGGGGGAGCGTGGAGCTGGGGTGGGCAGCCCCTGTGCTGCTTCACTTTCACCAGCCCTGGAGGCAGAGCGGGGTTCAGAGGTGCCCCACAACCCTGCCAGCAGGGTCCATGCCCTAACCCTGGCTGTGCTTGTCTTTCCGCAGAGCTGACACCATGAACCAGCTGATCGTTTGCACGCTGCTCCTCTTGGCCCGTGGGGAGCTGGCCGGGGCATGTCCTGCAGGCTGCCAGTGCCCTGACCCCAAGAACATCATGTGTGCGGCCAGGCGGGGCCCGACGGTGCCCCAGGGGCTGCCCCCCAGCACCCTCTCCCTCTATGTGTTTGAGAATGGCATCACAACGCTCAGTGAGGACAGCTTTGCAGGGCTGCCTGCCCTCCAGCTCCTGGACCTCTCGCAAAACAAGATCACCAGTATCCAGGGAAACATCTTCCAGCCCCTGACGGAGCTCATCAACTTGGACCTGTCCACCAACCAGCTGCAGGAGATCACCAATGAGACCTTTCATGGGCTGCGGCTGCTGGAACGGCTCTACCTGCAGAGGAACAGGATCCAGCACATCCACGCTGCTGCCTTTGACACGCTGGAGAATCTGCTGGAACTAAAGCTGCAGCACAACCAGCTCACGGCTGTGCCCCCCCTCGACCTGCCCAACCTCCTGCTGCTGGACATCAGCTGGAACAAGATCCCTGCCATTGCACCAGGGGCTTTCCGTGCCGTCAGCATTGAGTCCCTGAAGATCGCAGGGCTGGGCCTGATGAGCTTAAACGAGGAGCTCTTCCAGGTCCAAAACAACCTCCACGAGCTGGATGTCTCTGACAACCTGCTGGAGCGCGTCCCGGCGGTGCTGCGGCGGCTGGGCAGCCTCACCAGGCTCAGCCTGGCCAGCAACGCCCTCATCTCCCAGCTGCCGGCTGAGGACTTCCAGAGCCTCCACAACCTCCAGGAGCTGGACATCAGCAACCTCAACATCAACACCATCCCTCAGGATTTCTCCAGCTTCTTCCCCAGGCTGCGGGCCCTGACGGCTGCCGGCAACCCCTTCAACTGTATCTGCCAGATGAGCTGGCTGGTGCAGTGGGTGAACGCCAGCGGCGTGGTGCTGCGGCGCCCTGAGGAGACGCGCTGCCACTTCCCCCCCAAAAACTCTGGCAAGCTCCTCCACCACCTGCAATACACTGACTTTGGCTGCCCCACCACCACCCCCACGCCCACCACGCCCCGCACCACCATGCTGCCACCGCCTGCACCGCTGCCCAGCACCCACCACCCACTGCCACCCCTCAGCACCGCTGCACCCACCCTGAGGCCCAGAGACCCCCAGGGCAGCTCCACGTTGGTGCCCTTCAGCGGTGCCCCGGCCCCCACCAGCCCCCTGGCACCCATCTGTCCCCCCCGCACGTGTCTGAACGGCGGCACCTGCCACCTGGGTGCCCAGAACCTCCTGGAGTGCCTGTGCCCCACGGGCTTTGCTGGTGTGTACTGCGAGGTGGAGGCGAAGGGAACGACGCCAGCCCCGGGCACAGCAGCCCTGCCACCCTCACAGTGGGTCAGCATTGCCCAGGTGGGCAGCACCTCCCTCAAAGTGGGCCTGCACAACTACGTCCAGTCCAAGGCGCAGCTGAAGGGCATCCGCCTGAGCTACCGGAACCTGTCGGGGCCAGACAAGCGGCCGGTGATGCTGCGCTTGCCAGCCTCGCTCTCCGAGTACACGGTGCGGGCGCTGAAACCCAACTGCACCTACCGCGTCTGCATCGGGGCGCTGGGGGAGGGCCCCAAGGAGGAGCACTGCGCCGAGGCACAGACTCTGCCCCTCAGCCTGCAGCAGCACTCCCCCGTCACCCAGAGCCAGGACCCCAACCTCACCCTGATCCTCGTCCCTGCGCTGGCTGCCGCCCTGCTGCTGGTGGTAGTGGTCAGCGCTGCCATGTACTACCGCCGGCACCGCCGGGCCAAGGCACATGCTGGCACTGGGGTAGACACCGGCCCACTAGAGCTGGAAGGGGTGAAAGCCTGCCTGGAAAACGGGGATTTGAGCAGCCATGGCTGCAAGGTGCCAGAGGCAGCGATGCTTTCTGGTGGCTCTGAATGTGAGGTGCCGCTCATGCAGTCGCACTACCCCAGCAACAACAATACCCCGGGGCTCAAGCCCTCCTACTTCTGAACCCACAGGGCTTCCTGAGCCTTGGACACAGGAGGGCTGAGCTCCAGTGGCAGCACCTGGCCATGTCCCTCTGGGATATGGATTGCCAAGGAGCTGACTGAATTGAGGCAGAAACCCCCCCAGTCCTACAGCGTGCAATTTCCAAGAGGCTGCTACGCTTCAGGAGGAGACACAAATTTTACTGCTCTGTGCCTTGATTTCTGTGACTCTACCTAGAATGTGGGTAGCGGAAGAGAAGGAAGCAGGGGGTAATTTGGGGGTTGGGGGGCTTTTTTTAGCTCCTGCTAAAGAGAAAGCTGCTGTGACTGGGCTGAGGGATGCCCACGTGCTGGTAACAAGGGTCCTTCAGCGGAGCACGGCCCATGACTCGACTCCCTGGAAGCTGATGTGAGCAATACGGCCCGGCCGAGGTGTTGGGACCCTCGGGACCCCCTGGGCCAAAGGAAGTACCGAGCAGGCAAACCGGGAATTGAAGCTTTAAGAACTCAGAGAGAATATTTATACACGTTATTTCCCATTTCTTCTGGGAAAACTTTTTTTAGTACAGGTTTGTGTACATCTCTTTTGTAAGGCAGATCAGAAGGGTGTCTTTTTGTAAAAAAAACCCCAAAATTATTAAAATAACAACAACGAAAAGTTCTGTGCAGCCCTGAGCACCTCGGCAGGCACTGCCCGTCACAGGCAGGGGTGTGGGCAATGCAGCGTGTCCCCTGCAGAGGAGCGGGAAGGTCAGTTGTGTCCTCCTGTTGTTGTTGGCAAGTGTGGGGATGAGTCAGGGCAAGGGAGGAGGTAGTTTTCCCGACTCTGGGCGTTTTTACCCCCAGGGCGCTGCCCCCCACCTCGGGTGCTGAGGATGTATTCCCAAAACAGAGGCCACGGGGTTCAAATCAGCCCCTGCCCTGCGCATCATCCAGCCTTACTTCATCCTTCCCTGCCTGCCAGATGGCTCCGGGGCCAGCTGCAGGACAAACAGCCCAGCCCAAACTCCTGACGTCACCCACGGCGGCACCGGGACCCCCAAATCTCCCGTGACAAGTGTCAGCCTACGTGGCCCCCCAGGCCAGGGGCCGCAGCCAGAACCCCCGCTGCCCGGCCCCAGGAACAGCCGGTTTTGTGCACTGGCCCTGGCGGGGTGGGCTGGGAGCCGACGCTCGGCAGGTTCCCGTTGCCAAGTGGTTTCTGCTCCAACCCTCTGGTTTTAATCGTTTTCCAATCCTTTATCTCTCGGGCTGGAATTTTCCAGGTTGAGGCCCTGCCCGCCGAGGTATGTTTGATTTGGAGAGAATGAGCAGAGAGCGGGGCTGAAGCCGAGGGTCACCGCCGTGCCGCTCCGGGCCGGCCGCTCTGCCGCAGGACACGGCCCTGACCCCCTGGCCCCTCGGTGCCACTCGCCCGGGGCAGGGAGCGGCTCTGGATGCAATTAGGGGCATGGGGCGTCGGTGGGGCCGTCTGGCGCAGCCCCCCCGGCTCCCAGGTGGGCTTCCGGCAGGGCTGGCTCCCATTAGGGCAGGCGCAGCGGCAGGAGGGGCCCCTCGCCGGCACGGGCGGCTCGCTGCGATGGCCACGCTCGCCCGCTCAAAGGGCCCATTGTGGTCCTCTCCCCACAGATTTTTCAAATTAACATCCCAAATTCCTCCCAAAATTGCTGCTGTGTAAATATTTTCACTGCGAGCTTTGTATATTTTCCAGCCTCGCGAGGAGGAGAGAAGAAAAGTCCCTGGCGAAGCCATGGCCTCGCACCAGGTGCCCCCGGCCAGCCGCCGCCACAGCCCCCCGAGCCCGGGCCAGACCCTGGCGTGTACCCGTGTCGGCACCGGCGTCAGGAGCCCTCCAGCCCCTCCTGGCCCCTCAATTCCCCCCTCCTTTGCCTCCATGATGTGCCCTTCCCCTAACGAAGCCGATTTCCCCACTTGCAAGTAGCTGCAGGTTTGCAGGGGACCCCCCCGTGCCAAGTGTGTGCTGGGGACCCCTTGGCACCTCAGCCAATCCCATTGCTCTGGAGGGGCTTCTAGCAGCTCCAGAGTGAGGGAGCTCCGATGCCAGGAGGGCAGAAGCAAAGTTAGGGCTCAGCTCTGGCAGGTGAAGCACCCCTGGGACACCTCGAGCCAAGGATTTTGGGGTGCCAGCTGCACAAGGGGGACAGCAGGGCTCAGCTTTGGCACAGAGGTGATGGGGACACTGCAGCCAGGGCAGGGCTTGGCCCCCACCCACACCCACGTCTGCACCCAGGCAGCTCTGCGGGAGAGCAGCAGTGCCCAAAATGGGACTGTCCAGCCCCCGTGGCTTCCTGAATCCCAGCACAAAATTCCCTTGGCCACTGCCAGCCCCGTCGCACGCCAAGAGCCGCTCCGAGCGGCACGTCGTGCGGCGCTGCTAATTCCTGCGAGCTGAATCAGTGCCGACAAGGATTGCAAAACCCCCTGAAAAAAAATTCAAAACTCCAAAACCCAAAAAAAATCTCCCTCCCTGTGCAATCCAGCGGGGCCGGTAAGCGAGAGCCCCGGCCAGAGCCACCAGCAGGACGGGGGCTTGGCGGGGAGCCACAACGGGAGGAGCCGCTGGCTCCACCGGGGCAAATCCTGCCTGCACCCTGGCGTGGCAAGGCTGGAGGGCTCTGGTGTCCCAAAAAAATCACCCCCAGCCTCAGGCATGGCCCCACGGAAACCAAAGACAGGTTCAGTGGGTCCCCCAGCTCCCCATGTCTGGAGCAGAGCCCCTCGGTGCCAGGGGTCTGGATGTCCACTCTCTGGGGGGAGGACAGGCGTGTGCCCACCACAGACCCCAGTGCTGCCAGGAAGAGCTTTGCAGTTCATCATCTTCCTGGAAAGCTGGGGTGGCCAGGGAGCACCGTCTGGCCACCGAGGCTGTGGCTCATCTGGATGCCAGGGAGTGACTTGGGTGCTGCCATCCCGCCCCAGTGCTGGGCTATTTTTACCCAGTGGAATTATGGGACAGGCGACATTGGCTGGGTGGTTGCCCCGCCTTAACCCCTTCATGTGGCTGCCCAGTAGCCCCATGGGGATGGGTCCCACTGGGGTGATACCTAATGGGGTGGGGTGGCCTCTCCCCTTCCTTGTGTCTAAAGGTGGCAGCCAGGCTGGAGGCAGGAAAAACCCCTTTCCCACTGATGGCAAGCACATGTCAAACCAGGCAGCTCTGGAATCTGCAGGGGGACTGGGACAGGAATGGACCTGTCCTGCTCAGTTGCTCCTGCTGGAGTGGGTTTTTTCAGAGACTCCCAAAACACCTAGCATGACCCAAAGGGGCTGCTAAGCCCCAGGAAAAAGCAGTGCAGAGGCAGGAAAGGCAGGACAGAGCAAAACTGGCCAGTGAGGTCCCATTGCAGCTGATGCCTGGGGAGGGGTGGCAGGGTGACAGTGGGAACATGTGCCTCGGTGGGGTTGGGTGCCCCAGTGCTGGGAGATGCCAGGGCTGCAAGCCTGACCCCAGGAGCTGGCTCAGCCACAGGCTTTGCCTGGGGCAGGGGCAGGGGTGGGTGTTAGGGACTGGGCAGTGTCCCCAGGAAACCACCTGCACCCCTCCCTGTCCTGCTCCAGCACTGGGGGAGCCAAACAGCCCCAAATCCCTCTACAAACAGCCTGCTATGCCAGCTCCCTGCTACAGGCAGGTCCCTGCTCTGGCACTTCCCAGCTCTGTCAGACTGCGCTGTGAGGGGTGGTGAGGATCCAGCTGTCCCCATCCCTCAGCCCCACCACCATCCTGCCCTGGAGGGACATGCCCACTGTTGGAACACGCCACGGGGACACGGCTTCCTGGGACCTCTGCTGACCCCAGCATCTCATCCCTACTGATCCAGCCTTAGCCCTGAGCCAGTCATGGCACCCCAGCCTCCCTGGGGACATTTTTGAAAGAAGCAGTGACGCAAGGAAGCCGCTGTTCTCCTATCCCCATGGTGGTGACAGCACTGTCCCTGGGCAGTGCTGTGCCGGCCGCCAGGCGTGCGGCAGCGGGGTCTGGTCGGTGACCCCAAATCAGAGCTGGTAACCCAACCCCGCTGGTGCTGGTTACAATTTAGGGCAACAATAACCTATTGAGGCCCCTTCCTGCCTCCCACCCTGCTGCTCCTTGATCTAATTAAAGGGGGCCGGGGGGGGACAAAACCGGAGCTGAAGGAACAGCAGGTATCAGGAGTGGCACACTGAGGACCAGGATGCGGAGAGGGGCTGTGGCCACCCACATGTCCCACCTTCTGTTCTCTCAGGGTCTGGGCATTGGTGGGGTCAGCTCTTAAGCATGGTCCTGACATGCTCGGGGTGCTTTGAAAATGAAGTTTGTGTGGTTAGAAATCTCTCACCTGCTCAGGATTTGGGAAAGAGAACCCTCAAAAGGCACATGCTGATGTGGAGGTCCTTGGGGCTGATGCCTCTCACTCTGCCCTCTTCGAGGGATGCTGGATAGGGGCACAACCAGCCTAAAGGGTTTGCTGTTGCTGTGGGCATTGGGGTGAGAACACTGGGGTGACCCCCACCTTGGGGCACGCCATAGCCCTGCTTTGGGGTGCCATGGGGACGCGTGGTGCCGGCTCGGCGGGCGCGATGGGGATGCGGTGGGGATGCGGACTCCCCTTCCTGCCGGCTTGGCGTCAGTAATGAATGGTATGAGTTTCCTGCCCGCCCACTGATTGCTTCCTCTAAGAGCTTCAACGAGCTGCTGCTGCTGCGGCTGCTGCTCTCCACGCCGCGCTCACGGTCCGCCGGCACCACTGCACTGCCCAACACATCTCTGTGTCCCACACTGGGCACCCACGGCCACGCCGGAGATCCACAGCCAGCCTCGCTGCTGCTCGACCATCCCCGGGGGGCTGAGTCCCTGTCCCCCAGTTCTAAGTCTGCCCCAAGCAGATCTGGTGATCTGGTGACCCCAAGACCATCCACCCCGTGCCCTTGCCGCGGCTCCACGGCTCCTGAGTGTCGAGGCCCCGCTCGGGATGACTCTGCCGCAGGGAGAACACGGCCCCCGCTCGGCACCTCCGCCGGGAGCCAGCCCAAATCCCCCTCCGCCATTTGTCATCTCCGCCAGATTTACAGGCGGGAGCGCTTGGGGCTGGAAGCGCGGTGGCCCCGGCGCGGCTGTCTAAAAACAGCACCTCCCCAGCACGAGGGGGTGGGGCGTCTCTGCTCGCCCCCGCCGCCCCCAGCCCCTCTCGGCTGGCCCCGCCACGCAGCCGCGGGCCGGCGGGGCCCCGGCGTGACGCGCAGGCAGCGCCCGCCAGCCGCATTCCTGCGCCGATAAACCCGGCAGCCAAAATAACTGCAGCCTGTGCTGAGGGGGCCGAGCACAGCAGCGCCTGCAGCCCATTCAGCCCGGCTGGCTCGCCCCGGCCCAGCGAGGATTCGGGGTGATTCCCACTGGATTCTCTGCCAAGAGCAATAATGGACCCTTGGATGAGCAGCTCCCTGCCTCAGCCTCCCCTGAGAGCGTTCACTGATGATGGCCTTTGCTCGCTGAACTGGCAGAGCAGGAGAGGTGGGAGCTGCTCCCCTGGCAGCTGGCAGGAGGGTGGCAGCCTCTCAACACCACACCGCCGTGCCCACAGCAGGTCCTCTCCCCTCCTGTCTGTCCTGGCTGCCTCCAGCACTGGCCTGGAGCTGATGCCGGTGTGGGGGATGCTGGCAGGACAGCCAAGGGGCTGTCACAGCTCACTCAGCCCCTCACCAGAGGCCCTGTATTGGTTACCGACCACTCAGCCTGCCCCAGCATCCCGGCCCGTCACACACACAGCTTGGCACACAGTGAGGGTCCCGGCAAGGAAGCGCTTTGGCAGCAGCCCTGGGAAGGGCTGGTGGCCTCCAGTGCATCCCAACAAGCACTGTGCCCCAAACCCCCATCACCCTGGTGGGATGAAGGAACAGCCTCCTCCTCCTCCCATTTTCTCGCCCACATGGTGACACAAGGCCAGCTCATTGGGCAGCGTGGGAGAGGCCAGACCAGCTCTAACTGGAGGGATCCCAGCCTTGGCAGTGCCCTGCAGATGGAAACAGCTCCATTGTGCCGTGACGAGGGCGCTGACCCCTTACACCACCAAAGCTCCTTTTCCACTTCCCCGGGGGGTGCCTGGTGAGCACCAGCCTGGCCATGGCTGGCTGGGCAGCCACAAAGCATGGCAGGAGTCGGAGGCCAGGGCTGAGCTGCTCCAGTGCTCCAGGATTCACTCGCCTGCAGCATCTTGTGGGGCTGCCCCAGTGCACCAGCCCACCTGGCTGGCAGCCACCTCAGACACTGTCCCCAGCAGTGCCACCACCCAGCACGGCACTACAGAACACCCCTGTGCCCTCGCCAGCACTGCCTCTGCCCTCTCATCTCACCCAAATGGTGATGGGGATGCGGCTGGGCGGTCCCCAGCTTTGTCTCCAGCTTTGTGGCCAAGTGCTGCTGGTTCCAAGAGCTCTCAGCCGGCTCCTGCTCCACCACCACACTCCTGATGGGTCTCTGACCACCACATTTCCACTGCTCACCCTCCCACCCCATGCTGAGTCCCCATCCCTACCCAGATGAGGTATCCAGTGCCATGGTGAGCGTCGCCCCGCTGAACCTCCGTGTGTCCCACAGCTTCACCTCCTGCTCGCGCATCTGCAGGGACACAAACACGGCATCAGTGGGCACTGGATGGTGCCACCGCCTTCGCCAGCCACCTTCTGCCATCCCTGCCAGGGCACCTGGCAAGGGGACCTCCTGCTTCCAGGCCGCCCAAAAAGCACTTGGGGTGCTTTGGCACAGCAGTAACAGGGAGTAGGGCTGGAAGATCCCAGTGGTGCCAGAGCCACCTTCCTGGCGAGGACTGTACCTGGCTGAACCCGACGGAGATGAGGCAATCGCTGGAGCCCATCCAGAGCAGCCAGGAGGCCTTGTTGTTGTCGTGTCCTGGGACACTCTGCAAGGCACAGGAGACAGGGCTGTCAGTATTGCTGCCAGCCACGCTGGACACGTTGTGGGGACGTGTGCTTCACCAGCGGTGGCTGTGAACTGCCCCTGGGCTGCACACATGGGCTCCCGGCTCTGCTGAGAGCTGCCCTGGGGACAGTGCAGTGGGGCCAGCCTGCAAGCAGTGACAGCGCTGACTCCCCACCCCCCCGGCAGCGTGGTTGCCTTGTGGAGCAGCTGGCACAGCTCCCAGCAAGGAGTGGAGGGTGGGAGCAGGTAAGGTGAGTGTGGCAGGGCACGGGATGGCTCCCGCATCCCCAGGGCTCTCCCCACACCCGCTCACCCGGTGAGGGGGACAGGGTGCTGCAAAGAAGCTGCTCCATGCTATAGATGCAAGAGAAGGCTCTGCCACGGTGATGATGACAGAGGGACTTACTTCCCTGGCTGCATCCCCGGGCTCTTTATCCATGCTGAATCCTGGCTCCTGGAGCTGGGTGCCCCGTGTGTGCCTGGTTGCTACTGAAACACGGCAAACTGAGCCTGGCCACATTCACCAGACTGCTCTAATCCCCTGCACCCTGCTTCACCTTTCCCCTGGGCTCCCTGTGGGGTGGGACCCCCAATCCACATCCTGTCCCCATTCTGGTCCTGCTGAGGACGGGAGGGGAAGAGCTTCCACGGGGCTGTCAGCGGGTGTTTCCCGGCTCCCATGTGGTCCCCAGATGGGCCCTGCGGTTCCTGGCGCCCCAGTGGGAGCCGGCAGTCAGCCCTGGCCCGCGGCACAGGCAGCGCTCGCAGCCCCTCGCTCTCATTGAGGAGCGCCAAGAACTGGCTGCTAACGAGTTCGGAGCTGGCAGGGAAAGTGAAGGGCTCTGCCAGAGCCAACCCCGACACGGTGCTTCCGGCACCTCCGCGCAGGGCAGGGGCTCCAGGCGCGGGGGCAGGAGGGGTGAGGCGGGCACCGATGGTGTCCTCGGAGCCATGAGCTGTGTCCCCCTTGGTGCGAGCCCTGTGACCACCGGCCACGACCGCACTGTGACTGCCAGCGAGGCTCTGCCACCGCAGCAGCCAGGGAGGGGCCATGGAGGGGTCACACCTCCCACCCCTCACTGGAGAAGCTCTGCCGGAGCAGCCTCCAGCCCCAGAGAGATGCCACTCTCTGGAGAGAGCCAGGGTGGTAGCAGGTGCATGGTGCCAAGCTTGTGCCCTGGCTCCGTCACGCCAGCTGCCTTGCCAGCACAAACACGGCTCACTTTGAAGAGGCAGCGCTGGCCTAGCCGAGCCCGGCGCCCCCAGCCGCAGGGCCAGGATGTGGGGCAGGAGGGGCCCGGCCCCCACCGCCAGCACGCTGGCAGTAGACCCTGCGCCCGACAGGGAAAGGACCTGGAGAAGGGAACGTGTCCCAGCATCGGTGCCAAGAGGGATGGAAACTCCAGGAGCTGGGGCCAGCCCGCGCGTCAGCCAGGAGAGCACTTCTGCACCTAAGCCGTGTGGCTGTGGCAGCCACAGCTCAACATCTGCAGATCCCATAACCGACGGCTCCACGGCCCTGGGTCCCGCGGGTGCCCCGGAGCCCCTGGCGGTGGTGGCAGCCCCGCGGCGGTGGCAGGGCTGGAGGAGGGCAGGGCGCTGCCGCGGCGCTCCCAGCCCCCGGCGTGCCGGCTGCGGCGCAGGGCCATGTTTTCTGCATTAGTTCCATCCCGGCTGAGCTGTACGTATGGCAGCAAGTATGCGGGAGGCTGGGCTGCTCCGTGCTCAGCCTGTGCAGATGTTGCCAGAGGTGAGCATGCGGACAGCAGCTCCCCTGGCACAGAAGGTCTTGGCAGCGATGGGGCAGTGTGGCCCGGCACTGAGGGTGGACACCGGTGTGGTTCAGCCCTGGGACACCCGTGGGGCTGCTGTGGACCCCTGGGGCTGGCAGAGCTGGGCAGAGACCCTGGCACCCTTCCTGTAGTGATGCTGGAGCCCCTGCAGCAGGGAACCAGCCACAACCCAAGGGATGGGTGTCCCTCCTGAGCCGCTTGTCCCCTAGCAGGCTAAAAGGAGCCCACCAGCTCTGGGCCAGCACGCGGGGATCCAATGAAGCCTCCCAGCTCCCTGCCAGTGCCCAGGCAGCCCAGACTCCTCCTGCCCTTTGCACGGATCCAGCTCTGCCGGTTTTGGGCAGCCCCGGCAGGGGAGAGCCTGTGCCCCCTCCTTGGAGCCAGATCGGCTGCATGGGGAGAGTTTCCAACATCTTTTCCCTCTCCCAGTCTCAGCCCATCCCTCCTAGGCAGGCTGGGGTAAGGTGCCGGTTCCCACGGGAGTCCCCAGCCCCTCTCCCCGTGCAGCCCCGGGGGCTGTGCGGGGCCCAGGGCCGGCGTGTCGGACGCAGCTGTTGGCAGCGATGCGGCGGGGTCGGGGAGCTGGGAACAGCTGCCCGCAGGGAGCGGCCGCTTCGGCTCCGTGGCTGCCTGGGAGAGCCCCACACAAAGCCAAGGCTGCTCCGGCTCCCAGGCGATCCCTGTCTTCCCAGGAGCCGTCTCCCTGAGCCGGATGCAGGACAGGGAGAGCCGGAGGTGGGAGCCCAGGGCAGAGCCCTGGGGCTAGACGGACGGGAGGTGGCCGGGGGGGGTCAAAGCTCTGCTCTTGGCAGAGCCCCCGTGGCTGGCAGGGCTGGGATAGCTCAGCCCTGCCTGTGGCTAACAGCCCATGAGCATGGCTAACAGCCCACGGACATCTGATCCCCGTGGGAAGCAACCCCAGCAGCGGGATCTGCGTGGGCACAGGAGGCACCAGTGCCAGGCTGAGCTACGCTTTTGCCAGGGACTGCCAGGGCAGGAGGGGTCTCCCCTGGCCAGGGCACTGTGGGGGGAGCTGGGGACAGACACTCACCCTGCGTCCATGCACAGGGGAAGCCGTTGCTCCTTGCACACCCCTGAGGCTGTGGGCAGCAGGAGGAACGGCTTCCCGGGAGCCGAGGGGGTTAACCACGCACCGAATCCTCCTCTCCGAACAAGAATGTGAGTGATGTCCTTCCCTTGCCAAATCCCAGTTACTCCAGAGGTAACCAGGAGAACAGAGCAGCCTCTCCCAGGCCAGCCCCACTCCTGGTCTCTGCCTGGAGCTCAAGGAGACTAGGAGCTCTCACCTGCTCCTCGGGAGTGCAGGGATCCCACAGAGCAGCAAGGTTGCTCCACTAGCCATCACACTGCCAGCACTGGCCCTGCCCTCTGCCAGGTGTGTGGTTTGTGTGTGTGTCACACTGGGCAGGGATCAGGACAAGGCCCCTGCTGCCCACGCCATCTCCCCAGCCCCACTGGCCAGGGCAGCACTGCTGTGAGGCCCCTGTGCCCTGGGGAACTGGGCAGCATCAAGATCAGCTTCTCCCCCCACCACCAGCACAGCCCCCCTGCTCCATCCAACCCCTCCTGCCCTTGGTGAGGCCAAAGCCATGTCCCAGAGGATCTGTGGGCCCAGCAAGGGCAGGAAGGTGGGTGGACTCCCAGTGGGCACAGACGCCACAAGGCTGTGATGGGAGCAGGACCTCCCTTCCTGGGCAGGAGAGGGGGACTCGCTGGTTGGGGGGCTGGGCAGGTTCAGCACCCAGCCCTCCTCCACTGCCTCTCCCCTCTTCCTGCAGCAACCAGCCCCACAGGCCCTGCTATGACGCCACCAAATCCCAAAACACCTTTACCCTCTGGAGAGGAGCCTGCCAGGAGTCCCAGGTCAGGCACAGGCTGGGGCTCCTGAAATACCATGAGGAGCCCCAGCCCCAGGAATGGAGATGCCAACCTGTGTGGGCCTGAGCTGGTGAGGCCATTCCCAGTGGGAGGGATGGGCACCCAGGCGAGGGCAAGCCACTGCTACTGAACACCCACACCCCTTAAGATGCCTCCAGCTCATTCCAAATCCTCCTCGACTTCCCCATGTCTGCCATACCAAGCGGCATTCCTGGGAAGGATGGCCGAGCGGGAAGCGGAGCAGAGGAAATATAAACAGTCCCGTGCAGCTACGCTGGGGAACAGAAGCTGCTATAAATAGGCTGCCCAGAGTCAGGCCAACTTTTTCATAGCTTCCCACGGTCTCCTTGGGAATGTGGGATGCTGTGGACCTTCCCCCAGCCCGGAGGAAACCGCTGTCAAGGCTGGGAGTCAGGTACCCCTGGGGTGACCCCAGCGTGGGATGCCGTGATGATGGGGCAGTGGGAGGAAGGCTAAAGTGTCTCTACGTCCTGATGCGCCTCTCCGATGATGACAAGCGGTCCCCAGCCGGCCCTGGGCTGACAGCTGGATCCTGGGCAGAGGTGACATGTCAGGGTCCATGGAGTTCTGGCTGTGGACACAGCCAGATCACCCCAAACCTGGGTCTCGCCCCCACCACAGCATCAATCACACTGCCCCCAGGGACCCTCTCCATGGCGTATCTCCCACTGTGGCACAGCGGATGTGGTCCATGGGATAGTGGCCATGGTTTGGGACAGGGGCTGGAGTCCCCCCAGAACCCTGAGCAGGGCTGGGACATCACCAGCTGTGCTTGGGCTGTGAGCCCCGGCTGCTCCCCATCACTGCACTCTGCCCCGCGGCACATCCCGTGAGCTAGGGGGACAAACCCAGGCGGGAAAAAAACCCCCGGCGGGGACAAACCCCCAGGGACACTCTCCCAGCTGTCCCCGGGCGCCCTCAGCCCCGGTCCCGCTCATTACGACGTGAGCGGGGCGTGCGCTGGCCCGGTGCGTGGCCCTTCCCTCGGCCCCGGCCCTGCCCAAACGCCGGCAGAGGAAGTTTCTCGTGAGAACGGAGCCGGCTCCTCTCCATCCCACACTGGCCGCGCTCAGCCGCTGCCCCGCAGCTCCACACGGACGGTGCCTGCCCCAGGCCTGTCCCGGGAGCCAGGTGCTGGCCAGATGCACACCCAGCCCCTCGCACCAGCCCGTGGGGAGCAGGAGGTGGCCCATGGGCTGTGTGCCCAGGGGAAGGTGACCAAAGCAGTGGGCAAGCAGAGGTCCCACCTTAGCAGCCCACAGCATATCTGAATCACTGCTGTGCTGGTGACCCACCTGAGGCATGAGCTGGGTCTGGAGCTTCCCGGTGCTCAAGCTCCCTGCTCAGCCCTGTCCCAACAAAGGCAGGAGCCGGGTGGACACGGGAGGGACCTTTGGTGGAGTTTGCACGGGGATTACAGGAGGGTGAGGGCAGGAACAGCGACACTGAGCCTCGGCAGGGCCGAAGCAGCAAGGGAGAGAACGTGACTCGCTCCCAAGGGGAGGGTCAAGGTGAGGAGGGCGACCACCGCCCTGTGGGAGGGGAGGGCAGGCAGCCGGGGCAGCGTGGCCTTGGCAGGGTTGATAAGACAGAGCACAGAACTCACAGAATTCTTTGGAAAGACAGAAGTGCTTGGACCTGGACCCAGCCAGCAGTGGGAGCGTGGCTGCATGGGGTGGCAAGGCAGGACCCAGGGCAGCCCTGGCATCTCCTCTGCCAGTTTAGGGCACAGAGAGCAGCAACAGGGTGTGAGCACAGCTCTGATGGTCACAAAGCGCCTGCAGCAAAGGGATGGGGATCCAGCAGGATGAGGCCACTGCTCTCCCAAGGGAAATCATGGCCTCGGGTACATACCAGGCACCCCACAGGGTCAGCCAGACCCCGGCCACGCTGTGTCACACACGTCTGCCCGCTGCTGGGATATGCTCAAAATAGCTGCCATGGGCGTAGCTGGGAATGGGGGGTCAGGCCCTGGCAGGGACATGGCCACAGGGTGTGGGCAGCCTGCCAGTCACCCTCCTTGTCACCCACCCTCAGCCCCCAACCCCATGTGTGCCACATCCATGGTACCTGAGAGCAGCACTAGGTATTAGAAGAAGCAACCCCTCCTCCCTGAGCTTCTTATTTTAGTTCCTTCTCATTCTTTTCCTCTGCTCTAAACAAAGGAATGTTTAATGAGGCAGGCTTGGCAAATTAAGAAATCCAGCCGGAGGAGCAGCCTGGGGCCGGCTCTCAGCTCCACAGAGGGACCAGGGTGAGCCGGCAGCGGGACCCTGTGCTGGCTGTGAGGAAACCCAGCCCACGGTGCTGCAGGGGCCAACATAGCTGGGAAACCCATCCTGCAGCTCACCTCTGCAAAAAACCAGGCAACTTCAAAGCCAGGAGCCTGCGAGGTGCTGGCACTGCACGGCGGCCCCGGCATCACCCCGTTCTGTAACCGCGCCGGCCCACGGGGAAAAGGAGACTTTCCAACTAACCCAGCCCTCCAGCAATGGGGAAAAAAGAAAAGAACAAAACCCAGGAGCGTTATTCCTCTTGGCTAAGCAAGCCCTGTGTAAGCTTCCAGAGGATTTTCGGCATTTTAAAGTTTTCCCCTTCAGCAGAGCACTTCTCCAAGACTAAACATCTCCATCCATTGCGAGCCGGCCAGGGCAGGGCCGCAGCACTGAAGGTGCATATTTCTCTTGGCAAACGCAGAGCGCCGGCCCCGGCCTGGATCAGACAGCAGTGGAGGGAAGTGAACTGCCTGCTTTGAACAGCCACCATCATTCACACGTTATTTTTAATAGCTCAGTGAGACAGAGTCCACCCTCCCCAGGAGACTTGGCTCAAGCCCATCGCACTCACAGCTCTGCCATCAGACAAGCCGACAGGTCTGGCAGGGGGAGGAGGGGGGCCAGGAGGGGAGGGGAGCAGTGAGGTCCATGGTGGATAAATTTTGGAGTAGGGAATGGGATATTCCAGCCATGCTGAGTGGCAACTGGAGTGGGACAGGATCGTGGCAGCTGCTGGAGTGCTGGGAGCACTTTGCCCTGACTCGTCTGCACATGTCAGCGCTGGGTTTGTGTTTATTTTTTGTGGTGGGGTGTTTATAAGGCTGTCTGAAGGGTCAGGGCATCATTTGTTCTGCAGGAAGAACCCAAGGGCCTTTGGGTGCTTCCTCAGCACCTGGATTATGTGCAGGAGCAGGTGGAAAGTCCTGGTGCAGCACTGGCGCTCTGGCTCCCTTCCATCAGTGCCTGGGATTACCACTGTGCCTGAGCACTGTCACCAGAGGCCACTGGCTTCCCGAGCCCACGGGCTGCAGGAGATCCACCACGAATGACAGAGCCCACTGCAGCCATCTCACCCTGCTCTCCACTGCATCCCTCCCTTTCCAAAGGCTTCCAGCCCCTTCTGCAGCCAAAGCCCCCAAGCCACAGGAAACCTCTAATAAGAGGCTGTTTGAACTTGATGTCAGGGCTTAAATTCTCTACTTATTTCCTAATCACTGTTATTTGCTGAGTTGTGCGGATCCGGCCGCCCAGTCCTTGCCCTCGGCGGCTCCTCATCCCCAAGAGCCTTTGGTCCAGCTCCCACAGGGCAGGGCAGAGCCCAGGAGCCTGCCCAGGAGCCCAGAGCCCTCACTCATGGGCTCGCCTGGCATGTGCCACTGCACTGGGGGTGCTCCCTGGCCTGGTGGGAGGGCAGGGACCCCCTGCTGAACCCCACCAGGGACAGCCCTATTCCTCCTGCCTTCAGCTCCTTGCCTCTCCCAAGCCCAGCCAGGGCTGGGATGGTTTGGGGGACCAAAGCTCACCCCCCTGCAGGCAACAGGTTGGGCAGGGCTGCCTGCAGCACATCCAGAGGGAACAGTACCTGGGAGGCAGCTGGGCCTGCTCGGGGGTCAAAGATCCGCAGTTTCTTGTCCTGGTGAGATAAAAGAAAACAGAGGAGGGTTAAGAACTTGGGGGCCAGCGGGATGTCAGGATGCATCAGGCAGAAGGCTGGAGAGAGCAGCCCTCCCTTTCCTGCCCATCACTCTCCTGCCTGCAGTGCCTATCCCTATGGATGGCTTGCACTGTGTCCTCCCACATCGTGGCAGAGGGGTACCCCCAGCACCCCCAGAGCCTCACCAGGACCCTGACACCCTCAAAGCTGTGCCCAGAAAAGGAGCAAGCTTTCCAAGTAGGGCCAGGGCTCGAGCCTGACCCTCAGATGCCATCCTGGCAGTGCTGCAGGAGCCCTTTCCTGCCTGGCACCCCTCTGCCAAATGGGGCACAGGATCCCCTCCAGCAAGGCTGGCAGGGCACAGAGGCAGCAAGGGGGTGCCCGGGTGCCAGCCTTGCTGCCAAGGTGCTCAATGGGGAGCACGCATTGTGCCAGCCAGAGCCACATGGCACGGGGGTTGTTCTGCACCCCAGCTGGCACGGCTTGGGCTCGTACCCCCTGAGCCCAGCTTGCATGCCTGGCCCGGGGCTCCATCCATGCGCTGGGACTGCAACTCATCCCGCAGCCTGGCTCTGCACGCCGGGCCGGGCTCTGTGCTCCCCCCGGGGCTCCCCCCGCAAACCCTTCGCTCCCCCCCGGCTCGGCTGCGCTCCCAGCCTGGGGCTGGGGCTGTGTGCTCAAAGCTGCTTGCCGAACCTCCGGGCACGGCCTGGGGGGCTCGTGGCTTGCACACTCCCCTTGCACACCCCTCTGCACGCTCGCCACGCCCGCCCGGCCGCCGGGCGCGGCTCCCGCGCGTTCCCGGCGCGTCCCGCAGCGAGCGGCCGGCGCCACCTAGTGCTCGCTGACCCCGCTCCTGCCCTTTCCCACCCCAAAACTTCCCGTCCCTCCACGTTCCCCATGCCTGGAAGCGTTCCAGGCCAGAATGGATGGAGCTCCGAGCACCCCGGGCTAAGGTAAGGGGTCCCTGCCCATGATAAAGGGTGGAAGGAGACGAGCTTTAAGTTCCTTCCAAACCGAACCATTCTGGGGTTCTGTGAAATGTGTCCCCCAGGATCAGGGTGCATCCATGGATGGGCAAACAGCCCGCCCATGCCGTGCCACAGCGAGGTCACCCTTGGGCACTGCTCACCTTGCAGGAGGTGCCGAGGAGGCGGCCATCTCGCTTCCAGGTCAGGCTCTGCAGCTGGTCCCCGTGGGAATCCAGGACTATGGGGATAAAGCAGGGTCAGGGCCAGGATCAAGCAAGGTCCCTCCTGCAGACAGGGCAGGAGCCACCACTCTCCCACCCAGAATATTTGCCAGGAGAAATGATCTGGCCTTTCGAAAGGGCTGGTGGCAGCCAGGACCCAGTGGGACACTGCTGTGCCTGTGCAGGGAGCATCCCTGTGCTGCTGGTAGCTGGATACAAAGAGCAGGAGCCTTGGGAAAGCCCCAGGCCTATGCTGCCACCCATCTCCTCTCCCCCTCAGGGTGGCTGAGGTCTGGGCAAGGCTGGTCATCCACATCTACCCATGCAGAGAGAGGGACCTGTCACCCAGGGGATCCCCAGCACAGCTCCTGCAGGCATTTCAGGCAGTACTGGAGCACTTCACACCACTGCATCAGAGCGTAGGCAAGCACAGGCACAAGAGGCTGTGATGTCCTGCCCAAAAAGCCACCTGAGCTGCCTGTTTGGTGACACTGAGGTCCAGGCCTCGAGCCCAGGCACTGGCACGGTGAGACACACAAGGAGGACATATGGGGAGGACACAGGGGGAGGACACAGGAGGAGGACACAGGGGGAGGACACGTGTCATGGGCAGCCACAGCCCTGCCTACCTGTCAGGGGCTGCTGCTGCCCCAGGTCCCACACAGTGACTCTCTTCCCCGCACTGCTGGCCAGGACAGCATCTGCCGTGGGGTGGAACTGCAGCACGTCCACCGGGGCCTCCCCAGGCCCCAGGGTCAGGCCCATGGCACCAGGAATGTCCTGGCCACTCTCAGGCAGGCGCCACACCTTCACCTGCAGCCCCAGGAGAGGAAGGGGGTCAGTCCCAGAGCAGGTGAGCAGGACCCAGCAGTGCTTCACCTGGACTTGCTGCTTTCCCAAGCTTTGGTCCCTGAGGTCCCTGAGGATTCTCAGGCAATCCCTCATTGCAGCTCGGTGGGATCAGGTGCCAGATGGAAGGAGGCTGATCCTTGACCATCTGCTCCATCCCCCTGGGGATGCCCCACTCCGCTCTCCCCAGGCTGGCACCCTCCACCCCGTGCTCCTCTTACCCCATCATTGCGGCTCTGCAGTGAATCCCAGAGACACACTGGGGGTCACGCGGTGTCCCCTTGGGACCCCTGTCACTGAGCACTCACCGTCTCATCAGCAGAGCCCGTGGCCAGCAGGAGCTGATCGAAGGGTGAGAAGTCAAAGTCTGTGACCACATCTGGAAGAAGGGCAGAAGTTTGTCCCCACCTTCCCTTGCAGACAGTGTGTCTGCCCCTTTGCTCTTCCCAGCCTGATTCCTTCCCTACACATACAGCAGTGGGGGGCAGACTCAGGCCCATCGTTTTAGAGCAGCTCAGCTTTGCTGTGAGTGCCTGAGCCCCTCTACTCTGTCCCTCAGGGACTTGCACCCCTTTGGTAGGGATAGGAACCCAGGAGGGGGCATCCCCCTGTCTGATCCACAGACTGACACCCCTACAAGGCGCAGGCAGCAGCACCAGGGTGTCTGTGCCATGTCCTGCTGGAGCCATGCTGGTGACAAGGCTCCCTTTGTAACACCTCGGGCAGGCATGCCAGCGGCAGGGATGCTCCTAGCAGCAGAGATGCTCCTGGCAGCAGGGCCTGGTGGGAGGAAGGCTGGCACCAGCAGCAGCAGCAGCCCCTCGGAAGCGTTTGGCACGCTCAGAAAAGTAGGTCACTGTGTACTTTTCCGCTTCCAGGAGACAGGCCCCGGAGACATGAAGAGCAGGCAGCTCGCTCGGCTGCATCCAGCTGGAGGAGAGAAAATCCATTCCCTGCCATGGAGGCATTGCTCTGGCACAGCCGGCTTCAAAGGACTCGTGCTGATCCCATTAAGAAGCCATGGAGGTGGTGCTGGCTCCTGTGCACTTCTCTGGTGCTCCCCAGGGAGCAGAAGAACTCAGTGCCTGCTTTTCCAACCCAGGGAAGCTCCTGGTGCCAGGGGCTGAGGTGGCACAGGCTGGGCACTCTGTGCAGCCCTGCAGCAGTGCCAGGGCACATGTGCAGGGAGGGGATGCTGAAACTGGCTCCCATCTTGCTGCTCTGGTGTAATTTTGGGGAAATGGGTGGTTAGTGCCCCTCAGGCTGCCACTGCTGCTCCAACACCAGAGAGGAGCACCCTGAGGTGGGCACCACCCTTCCCTGTGCTGGGCAGGGCAGAGCCCTGCTTCTCTGCCAGTGGCGATGCTGCCACTGCCTCTTCCCCGCCACACTCACTCTGCCCACATCAGAGCTGCTGGTCCAGCCTGTTCCTCCTGCCACTGGAGCCAGTGCTGCCTCGGTGATGCCAACTCCAACCTGGCACTGGGCATACTGGGAATTTCAGGGCGTGCTTTGAGTAATGCAGAAAGGCTGTGGTAGAAGCGTGTGAGGAAGAGCTACCTGTTTAGGCCACACTGCAGCCTGAGAGATGAAGGAACATGGATTGATTCCAGCCTGGCAGAGCCCCTCATGGTGTCACCCTGCCCACGGTGATGGTCCCTGGCAGGTCCCCATGTCTGTTGCCTGGCAGACAGCCCACCATGGCCTGCCAGGCTTGGACTCAGCCTCTGAGCCCCCCACACAGCCCACGCAGGGCCAAACATCCTGTGGAGGTGGGAGGTGGCACCTGACACCCACCTGAGTGGCAGCAGAGCTGAGATATGGTCCTCTTGCCCCCACTCTCACACTCCAGCGGCACAATGCCCAGCACACCTGCAGGAGAGGGCACAGGAGCAGGTCAGGAATCCCCCCAGCCTGGCACACACGAGGGGCACCCAGCTTTGCAATGCAAGCCAAGAGGTGTGGGACTGTCAGCACTTTTGGGAGATCTCAGGGAAAGCCTCCTCCACTCCCCCCGGTGCCTCTGGGGTCTAGGGGACTGACCCACCACCCAGCCCCACAGGGACCCTTGGGACAAATCCATCCCACTCCCCAAGCAGCGCTGGGGACCCTTGTGCCTCACCGGCTGCCTCGGCACTGAAGGCGATCCAGCGGCAGCTGGCCTTCACGTGGTTCCCACAGGATGGGACAGAGCCTGCTCGGATACCACTGATCCAGGCCTGGGATGGAGAAGGAGAAACCATGTCAGGAGCTGCCTTGTTATGGCAGTGCCTGGAACATGGCTGGAGGACCACTGGTACAGCATGGCCAGAGACCCTCACCCCCAGAGGAGCTCCCGTGCTGATGGAGAGCTGGAGACTGGGGATACCAGTGGGATTATCCCATCCTCTGGAGTGTTCCAGGGCAATGTGGCTGCTCACGCTCCTGTCACAAAGCACAGCCCCTCAGTGGGATGAAGGGTGGGACAAAGGAGCATCCCAGCTCCCAGTGCTGCCTCTCCCCAGACATCTCTCGGCTGTCCCACTGTGGGAAGTGCTCAGAGGTCTTTGCAATAAGCTGGTGCCAGAGAATCTGGATGGGACAAAAGCTCTTGGGCTGTGAAGCACCACAGGGTCAAGCTGTGGCTGACCGAGGCAAATAAACACCTCCAGCAGCACACTTCCCACATAGACACCCAGCCAAGGAGCTGCATTACAGCTCCAAAACCAAACTCCCACTCTGCAGTGTTTCCCAGGGCTGAACACTGCACTTGTGGGGCCCTGGGACACCCTCCATCAGCCAGACCCACTCCGGGTGACACAGACACCCCACCACCAGCGGCCACCAGGGCCATGAGCTCCCTGGCACACCCAGGGCCAAGTCCAACCCTTGACAGTGGCAATGGCAGGTGTTTTATGGCTGGCACCAGGCCTGTGTGCCCACAGCAGCCCCCGGAGCTGCAGTGGGTGTCCCAAGCAGTGGATACCCCACAAACTGGGCAGATACCCGGGTAAGGGAAGGGAAACCCTGAGCCCCAGGTTTCCTCTCCTTGCACAACTTCCGTTTGAGGCCTGACAGGGAGCAGAGGTTCCTGAAGCACTTCCTCCCCTCACAGCTTGGTGCAGACCTGTTAACCCTTCTCCTGCCAAAGGCAGGTTCCTGTCCCCACACCCAGCTGGCGGGCAGAGGGCTGCAGTGGGGATGGGGAACAGGTCTGGAGCATGAGCAGAACTCTAAAATGAGGGCCCCACTCTGCATGCCACCACCCTACACTGGGCCCTCAGTGAGGGGGACATCAGTCACATCTGGCCCCCAGCACCCAGGAGTGCCACGCAGGACCCCTGCAGTGAAGTTTCAGAGCTGGTCCATCCTGACCCCATGATTTCTGCACACACAGGCAGCAGCCCTCAAGGAAGTGATCCTCCCTGCAGCATGCCAACAGGGCCAGGAAAGCACACAAACCCATCCTGGCTACATCCCTAGAACAAACTGTGAGCACTCCACGGCCATCTGCCAGCAAAACCCTGCAGATGCTGCCTGAAGAGAAGACTCAGATGCGATCCCTGATGTTTACACTGCACTCCCTGGTCTGGCCAGGTCGGGTGTCTGCTTGTGCCTCCATAAACAGGTGCTCGGCTGGGGACAGAACAGAGCTTCCCACTGTGACACCTGAGATGGGTTTGAGAGGACTTCCTTCTCCACCTCCTGCCCTACGGAGAGTGCGTGGCCTCACTTCCAAGGATACATATCATGCCTGAATGGGAAAAGCCTTTTAGAAAGGCCACCTTGCACACCAGATCCCTTCCTGCACACAGGGAGAGCATGCTGTCCCTTGGAGCCCCCCCACCATGGAACCAACACCAGGGCAGCGGTGATGGGATGTCCTTGCCTGGATGATGCCATGCTCTGCACAGCCAGGTGTCCCAGCACCCACACCCCACAGGCATGCACACTCCCTGCTGCCAGTGACTCATCTGAACCCTGGGATTCACAGCCAAACATTCACCCAACTGAGATTTTGGTGACCTGACACCTGCTCCACAGACACACCGAGGCTGGCACGCCATGGGCATGGGGGCACCATGTCCCCTCCCACAGCTGAAGCTCAGAGGATGTTTTGGGTGCTTGCTGGATTTGCAGAGGCGTGTGAGCGCAGGCCATGCCGGCCGGGTGAGAGGACAGCTCGGCTGGGAAATTACAGAGGAGTGTATGCACACCCAAGGGCTGCGAGCAGCAGCAGCCTCACTCATGGCCATGGTGCTGAGGAGGTGCAGGGTGAAGGGTGCCCAGCTCTGGGAGCCCCCAGAAGGGCTGTGTGTCCTGGTAATGCTCTCTGATGTGACTCACCCAGCCCTGACCCTTCATCTCTGCCCCTACCCTGCCAAATCTGTAGGGACAGGGACCTGGGAGACTGCCCTGGCCCAGCTCCGTTGTTTGGGGGACAGCAGGGCAGGGCTACCCACTGCCACCACCGTGCCAGGATGGATTGTGACACTTGGCATGGTTGGGGCTGGTTATTCATGGAGCTGAGGCCAGACCTGGGCACCGCATGGCTCTGTGCTGCCCAGTGAGCCCCCCAGGGCTGCCTGGCCCCAGCGGTGCCGAGCTCCACAGCTCATGGCCAGGGTGATGGAGCTCAGCAGCATCCCGCGGGGCCCAGCACTTCCTCTGTGCCTGCGGAAGCGGGGTGGCAGAGCGGGGTGGCAGGAGCGAGGCCCAGCATTTCACACTCGGTGCGTGGTTCGCTGGCTGACACAGGAGGGTGAGATGCCGAACGGCAGCGGGCAGCAGGAACCGGGGATGCACCGCCTGTGCCAGCCGTGACCAGCGGCAGGAGCGGAGCAGCCACCACGGGACTGGTACCCCATGCCAGCCGCTGCCGGCCGGGAGAGCTGCACCGGCCCAGGAGAGGGCTGGGGTTCCCCTCTAGCCCCACCTGCGGAGCCCCACCTGAGGGCCGGGATCCTCCGCGGACCGCAGGATAGGCGGCAGCGGGTGCCAAGGAGGGGCCGCCCGGGAGACGCACCCGCACCGCGGCCGGGAGACCCCGGCACAGCCCCGCCACACCGGCGATGCCGCAGCTGCGGGGCCCGGAGCCGCGCCCTGCCGGTGCCGCGGGGCGGGGCCGGTCCTGCCCTGTCCCCGTGCCCGTCCCAGTCCCTGCTCGCCGGCAGCCCCGGCCCCGCTTCCCCCGCGATCCCCCGGTCCTGGCGGGTCCCGCAGCGCTCACCTCCCTGCGGGGCAGCCGGGCCTCGGTGTGCCGGAACTTGGACGCCTTGAAGCGGTTCATGGCGCTCCGGTTGTACCGCACCGAGCCGTGCCTGGCCCAGCCCGGCCCGGCCCGGCCCGGCCCCCCCGCTCCGCCCGGCCCGAGGCCCCGCCCCGCGCCCCGCCCCTGGGCCGGCCCTCCCGCCCCACGCGTGTCCCGTGTCCCCGCTGTCACCGGGAGCGGGGCACAGAGCCCCAGCTCCTTGGATCCCCGCCAGAGCCTCCAGCCCCGGCGTCGGAGCCACCCCTGGGGTGACTGTCCTGGGGTGTCTATCCGGCGGGTCCCGGGGATCCCGGCCCCTTCCTCGCCTCTCCCGGAGGCTCGTGGTCACCCCGTGCTGTGACCCCCGGCTGCCACCCAGCTCTCCAGCCACACAAGGGCAGCGGTTCCGTCGGGCTCTGGGCAAGGGGGACGGGGACAGCGGGAGGATTCCAGTGCCGTGGGCTCAGCGTGCTCGCCCCCTCCACGGCTTGGCAGTCGGCGGTGAACAGAGACCTCTGTGTACGCCTGCAGGGAAGGGAGGAGGAGGAGGGAGCGCTGGATCTGAGCCCACCGAGCCCTCTAGGCCCGGCTGCGGCGTCACACACGTCCGGTGGAGCCGGCTGTCGCCCATCCCGGAGAAGGCCAGGCCTTCTGCCCTGCGTTCACCCGGGCTGTGACAGTGACCTGTGCGCAGCAGGAGCTGCAGGAGCTGGCACATCCCTGTCGCCGCTCAGCCCGGCGGAGCCTCCCCTGCGCCCCGGGCCCCAGCCCCTGCTGAGGAGCGCCCGGAGGCGCCAGCCCCGGGGACGAGGGCGGGAGAGAGACACGCTTGGCACGAATCCTCCTCCTCTCCAGAGGAAAGCTGCTGCCTCGCTGTGGGCGCTGCGTCAGGGTGCTGTGCCGTGTGAGTGTGGGCGCTGTGTCACTGCACTCGCTGCGGTTTCAGAGCCTTTATTCCACTTCTGTGAGGTATTTCACCCGCTAGGGAAGAAGGAGAGCAGCCCTGAAAGGGCGCAGACAGAGCAGAGGGCAGGGTTCGCAGCCCCGCTGCACGAGGGTACCGCAGAGGGCAGTGAGGGCAGTGCCCGGTTGTCCCCAGCCGGGACCCGGCCCGGTGCCCCCATGACCCTCACGACGCTCCCCGTCCGCGGCCCCGCCGAGCCCCGCGCGTGCGTACGCATGGCGCATGCGCGGCCCGTCCCCGCCCCGGGGTGCGCAGGCGCAGCGCCGCGCGCGGGCCAAGATGGCGGCCGGGAGCGCGTCGCGCTGGGTCGGGGCGGCCGCGGGACGCGGGGCGGGGAACGCGCGGCCGCCGCTACTGCTGCTGCTCCGTGGGCTCCGCGTCTCGCCCGTCCGCGCCCCGCGCCGCCTTCTTCTGCTCCGCGCCGGGCTCTGCGCCGCGGGTGAGCGCGTCGGGGCCGGGCGGCACGGGCCGGCGGGCCGCGGGTCGTTTCCCCCGGCCGTGTCCCTTCCTCCGCCCGGCCCGGCCCTCACGGCGGCCCCTCTCCCTCCTCTCCCGCAGGGACGAAACACGCTGCCGCCGCCGCTGCCGCCGCCTTCCACAGCAGCGCGGCCCGCGCCAAGGAAGACTATTACCAGGTGCTGGGGGTGCCCCGCACCGCCACGCAGAAGGAGATCAAGAAGGCCTATTACCAGGTGCGCCGGGACCGGCCGGGCCCAGGGCCGCCCCTCGGGTCGGGCAGGGAACAAATCCATCCCCGTGTTTGGAGCCGCTGGAGATAAGGGGAGGAGGCAGTGGGGAAGCTCAGCACATGGCCTTGGGGATCGCTTCCAAAGCATGGTCTGCCAGTGCTGTCATCGCTTGTCTCCTTCCAGAAGGATCTGGGATTGCAGAGAAGATCAGGAACAGCTCCTGTAGTTCGTTGTTTTGGGTTGATAAAGGCAAATGAAGGGTTTTAGTTCCCGGGAATGCATCTAGTGAATGCCAAGCTCTGTCTGATGTATTTTTCGTGGCATGTGAGATACGCTAAAGTAAATAACTCCTGCCTGTCCCTAATAGTGGAATTTTGTTTTTTAGTTGGCAAAGAAATACCACCCTGACACAAACAAGGACGACCCTAAAGCAAAGGAGAAGTTCTCTCAGCTGGCAGAAGCCTACGAGGTAATAGCAGGATTTTATTGTAATGAGACGGAGGAAAGATTAGAGGGTAGAGGAGGAGAAACCTTCCCATGGCTGGTTTTTGATGCACTTCAATATGGAGCAACTCTGTCCTAAGAAATTACTTGGCCCAAGTATCTGATTTAGCTGCTTTCAGCTCTTTCGGTTTTCCTCTTCCTTAGCAGTGACTGGCATGGATGTCACTTCCATGGAATTATTGTCAGTTTAAACAATCAAATAAAAAACACCAAAGCAGGTGTGTGAGACAGAGGGACTTTCACTGTGCTCCCCCAGCCCTTTTTTTTGATTCCAACACTCTTCAGCTGATACAATAATGACCAGCTGCTTAATGTAAGTTATTTCTGCATTTTATAAATTAGTAAGATCTTGTCATTTTTCTGGTGATGAGCCAAGAGACACCAGGGAAGCAGCAGCTTGTCCCTAACTCCCGTGGCGCTGAGAGCTGGGCAAGACCTTGATGGAAGGTCTGAGACCAGAGGCAGGGATTCTCCTGGATCCTGCAGTGCCCTGATGGCCGCATTCCTTGCCCCCAGGTGCTGAGTGACGAGGTGAAGAGGAAGCAGTACGATGCCTATGGCACAGCGAGCTTCGAGGCTGGCGCGGCCGGGGCTGGGGCTGGCGCGGGGCGGCAGTACTGGAGCAGCGGCCCCTCCATCGACCCCGAGGAGCTCTTCAGGAAGATCTTTGGGGAGTTCTCGGGATCCCCTTTCGGCGATTTTCAGACTGTCTTTGACCAGCCACAGGAGGTAGGAGGTGCCTTTATTTAGGAATGAAATGGGAAACTCAAACCAGTGTCTCTCCCCAGCTTCAGCAAGGAGTTATTTCTGGGAATGTCAGCGTGTGAGTGTCCCGTAGCATGGGAAGAATCTCATAGTTCTGCTAAGCTGTGCAGAAACACACCCCATACCTCCAGTCAGGATATTTTTTCTGGGCTTGAGCTACTTCTCTGGTGTTTACTGACACCACCCAGTACTGCTGAGCAGTTCCATTGCTGGAGAGGCATTGTTTCTGCTGCAGGTTGATTTACGTATGCCTGCTTTGATCTGTAATGCTAAAACCCACAAAATACCTTGTAGCTACAAACCAGGCCTTCCAGCAATATGTTTGCCGGCCTAATTTGCTTAATTTTGCAACTTAATTAAGTTGCAGTGAGGCTCATAATAAAACAAAATCTGACTTGTTCTTCGTGCTGCAGCTAAATGCTCTTTTAAGTGTTGATGGTTCGTATGTTGTCTTCAGAAGCGTTTAGTGTTTGGTACTCCTGGTTTTACTAAAAATGATCTTTTTCATATAAGGAGAATTTCCTCTTTTGACCCGTCATCTTTACTGATGTCTTCCATTTTAAGCATTATTTGATATTTAGCCTAAACTCTTCTCAGTCTCCTTAAGACCCTGTCACACGTCAGTCATGGATCTTTTTCCATGTTTCCTGTGCAGTATATCATGGAACTGACATTCACCCAAGCTGCAAAAGGTGTTAACAAGGAGATTGTGGTGAACATCCAGGACTCCTGTGTGCGCTGCGATGGCAAAGGACACGAACCTGGCACCAAAGCTCAGCGCTGTCACTACTGCAATGGCACGGGCATGGTAAGTGCTGAGCAGGACACCAGTTCTGCTGTGCTTTCCCTTCTTGGGCAGAGTCACTTCATTCCATGGTGAAAAATTCTCATCCCTCATCAGCTTATCTCGGGTAAAGCTGGGTTAATGTCAGCTTGGTGCTAATAGGGACTAGGAAGATTTTCTTTGTGCTAAAGTGCTGTGCCCAGCTGAAAGAATGAGCCTCACGCTGGATCCTCTACTGCACATCCCACAAACTGTAGGAATATAAGGTAACAGCTCTGAAAAGCCTCTGACAGTAAATGGATATCTTTTGACTTGGGAGGTGAAGGAAGGTGGTGAAAACCCAAGGGTAATAATAAAATAAGAAGGTGCAGGTAATGATGGAGCTGCAGGCTTTGAGTTTCCATGCATCTGATTCCTTGCATGCTTCAGTCTGGTGGGCAGCTCTCTCAGTTCAGTCCAGAGCTTAGTCACCATAAGGTTTTTTTGGACACTGGCAGTAATTAATGTAAATGGATTGTCCTTGGATTCATCAGAACACAGACGCTTGTAGCACTGTAAGGAGCTTTGTTCCTTCTTGTGCATTAAAGCCTAGACATTGAGGGTGGTGTGTTTCCCTTGCCCTCACCATGTGACACTTGCTCATAGTAGGGGCAGGGTTCAGTGGAAATCGGAATGCGATGGCGAGTGGATTTCAGAGCCAGCTTTCTGCTCCAGCCCTTGCTGAAGGATATCTCTGTCCTGACAGGGTGTGTGTGTGATCAGAGCTCAAACATGCTGTGTGAAAAGACCCCTCTCAGTACTCATTGTTTGCCCAATGTGTGTTTGTTCCTCCCCAGGAGACGATCAACACGGGCCCATTCGTGATGCGCTCCACATGCCGGCGCTGCGCCGGCCGCGGCTCCATCATCACCACGCCCTGTGTCGTGTGCCGGGGCACGGGGCAGACCAAGCAGAAGAAGACAGTGATGGTTCCTGTGCCAGCTGGTCAGTGTTGTACCTGCCTGCTGCTCTCTCTTAAAGAACTGTAGTTATTTACTGCCACTGGCAGCTACAAGTGGCGGGGCAGTGTAAGACCTTTTGCTGCAGAGAAATGGTCTTTAAAGCAAAGCAGGTTGAGAGCTTGGCAATGGAAGGGGCTAGTGATGAGATGGACCTTCTGGCTGTTGATATAAATGTTTGCTTTGTCCTTCCTGAGTGTTGGTTCTTGTCTGGGTCCTAGGCAGGTTTTGAAGAGTGAATCTGCAAAGGTTTTGTTGCCATGGGTCTTTCATTTGTCCTTGATGAAGCCTGGGGAGAGGGTGGGAATCCTGAAAGACTTGGCTTGGCTCAGAGGGGTGTCCTGATGGCCTTCCTCACCAGAGAGGAGAATTCAGTGGTGGGACTAAAACTTGCTTCTTTGAGACCACCCTGGGTGAGTGGCCTGTAATTTTCCTGCAGCTTGTAGAGGCTGCTGTGTTCCTTAATCCAGTGCATTTCTGTAAAAAACTCTGTAGATATTGAAGTAACAAGCGTGTTGGGGGGCATAGGGATCACCTCAGAGGTATAAACGTGCTGACCCCTCCTCCTTTGGGCTGTGGTGGCCAGCTCTTGGGATTGGCAAGAATTGTAGGTATCCATGCCACACGTGGGTTATAACCCAAGGTCATGTTCTCTCCTGTTCTGATTGTAGGTGTTGAGGATGGGCAGACAGTTCGGATGCCTGTGGGGAAGAAAGAAATTTTCATTACGTTCAGGGTATGTATCCCAAACTGTTTTATTATTTAACGTGCTGGTTCCCTTCTCAAATGCCTGGGAAAGGACTGCAGAATGGGCAGAGGAGGAAGAGCCAGTGATCCTTTGGAACAGCTGAGGTAACGTGATCCCTGTGAACTGTCTGAGACAGCAGGAGATCTGCATTGTAGCAAGGGGGGTAACTTTGAATCTGTTCTTGAAGAATCACTGCTTGTTCCAGGACCAGGCCCTTAGGGTTGTGTGAATCAAAATGCCGAGTAGGTTCTTCATGCCTTGAGTTTTTGACTTGGAAATGTGAGGGGGCTGCCTGCTGGCAAGGGTGGCAGAGCTGTGGGAGGTGCTGCAGGAGGCTGCCTGGTGAAGTGTCCTTCTGCAGATCCACCTTCAGGGCTGCTTTGCACCTGTGCTGTAGCTGGGCCTTTTCTCCTGTCAGAATGCTGCCACACACATCCCTGTTGAGGAGAAGATTTTTTTCAACACCTGTTTCATGGTGCAGGAGGATTTAATTCTCTTCCAGCTTTTGAAGCCAATGCAAAGGTGCTTCATTTGCTTCTCACTTTTGGCTTTCCCCTGTTCAGGGTGCTGGACAAGGCAGTGTCTGTCTCTGCAGACCCCTAGTGATGTGGATAAACTAATAGCAGGATTCCTGAGGCACGAAGCAAGGATCCTTCCTATCCTTTGGCTAATTCACTTATGTCAAGATCTGTGTTTTACTAGACCAAATATTATTAGCTTGCAGTTCTTAGCCATGCAGTTTGAGGATGGTATGTTTTTTTTCCTGAGACCCTTGGGAGCAGTTTACTAGGAGAACACAGTGTGCTCACTGCTCTTTGGAACTTTCCTGGCCTCCAGGTTCAGAAGAGCTCTGTGTTCCGACGAAACGGAGCCGATATCCACTCGGATCTCCCGATCTCAATAGCTCAGGCCGTGCTGGGAGGCACAGCCCGGTGTCAAGGCTTGTATGAGACAATCAACATCACAGTGAGTACCAATATACTGAGCATGAATCAGTGGGGCACAGCAAAGGCTTCTCCTTTGCTGCAAAGGTGGGGAAAATCTCCTAAGTCTGCCAGTATTGAATTTCAAACCCCTTCAGGATTGAGCCTTGGGTCATTTGTGACCTGCCTGGTCACAGCTTCTTTCCTGTTACTATGCAGGGACAGGGAAAGAAAGGGATTGCTGGACAAACTCCATCTGAGGGCTACAGGCTGTGTCAGGTTCTTTACTTATTCCTTCAAAAGCTTTTCCATCATTACTGGTTTAGCTTTGGGATGTGTTCCAATGCATGAGCAAACTAGAGCTCTCTCATCCTGCTTCAAAGCTTGTTAGAAAAGCAGATAATTTTTATAGATGTGTAATTATTATATAAAAGTTTAATTAGAGTAATAAACGTGACACCTGTGTGTTTATAGATACCTCCTGGTATTCAGCCAGACCAGAGGATTCGAATGAGTGGGAAAGGCATTCCCAAGGTCAACAGCTATGGCTACGGAGACCACTACATCCACATAAAGATAAAAGTTCCTCAGTAAGTAGAGCTAAAACAAGTTCCTGTGTAATCTTAAAAGCTCTTTGCAAAAACTGTTGTTTAGAAGTTCTGAAAATTCTAAGAGGTGAAATGCAGTGGGTCCTATCTCTCCCACTGAGAATTCCTTATAGATCATTCCTTATAGATGGCTTATTTAAAGAGTACATGGATTCCTGGTGTATTCCTACACAATGTCTCCAGTCCCTGCCCCTCGTGGGTGCTGCTGGGGGAGGTTTGGGAGGGCTGTGGGACCCAGTCCCCAGGCCATCCCTGAGCCCTGTCCTGGTGCCACAGGAGGCTGACGGATCGCCAGCGAGCCTTAATGATGAGCTACGCTGAGGACGAGGCCGACGTGGAGGGCACCGTGAATGGGGTCACCAACACAGCATCAGGTGAGCTGGGGGGAACTCCTGCCCTGCCCTGGGAGCTGCTCTGGGAGTGCAGAGTGCTCCCTGAGCATTCCTGGGGAGCCAGGTGAGCCAGGGTCACTATGAGGCTGGCGACAGCACAGCCTGGTGTAACAGAAATAGTTCTCATGTGATGGTAACAGGCTGTAGCACACAGCAGGGAGGCAGTTCTTCCCAGGAAGCTCTATTCCAGTACTTACTGGGCAAATCCATGTGTGAACAGAGAGCGGGCACTGGGTACTCCAGGGTCCAGACAAGCTGTGCTGATGAATGCAGCCTTGAGGCAGGAAAGCAGATGTGCTTCAGGCCAATTTCCTGTGTGATCCCAATCCAGTGTGCTTCTGAGCACAGCAGGGCTGTTTCTCCTGGAATGCTGATGGGGGTTTCTGCTGGGGCTGAGCTCTGTGGGTGTCGGGTAACCTGGGCTAAGTGTGCATTGGTGCCAGTGTCAGTGCTGGTCTGTGGACAGCATCTAGCACAATGGAGGAGTGAAGGCAGCTAGGAGCCTTGTGAAGCTGCTCTCCAGCTCCAGATGAAAAATCGAGATTCAGCAATTGTGTTTTAAATTTCAGGGATGAGGTGCTTGGAAGAAGCAGCAGCTAAAGGCACAATACATGGTAAAATAGTAAGGAAGGAGCTTTGTCTCTCGCTACTGGAAAGCAGTTTATTCTTTGCTTTATTGGAACAATGAACTTCTTAAAGCCCGATGGATTTTGGTTTTGGTTTGAAATTCAACAGGGCATTTATGACAAGGCAAAGGTGAGAGCCTTTTGGAGCTGCTGAGTGATCCCAGGATCTGCTCTACTACATGCCAAAGTGTGAGGAATATATATAGGCTTAAGTGCAGGATATTAGAAGGCAGCATCTGCCAAATACTTCGCAATGTTGTGTTTTATAGTGTTTTCCTAACACAGAAATTATGTCTTTCCCGTATTACAGTCAGCCTTGGGGGAAGGGCATGGAGCTCTGAGCACTGAATTTCCATTCCAGCTTTTTAAAGGCATTTATATGCCAAAGAGAAAAAAACACTCTTCAAATAAATTTTTTAAAAAGCAAACCTGCCAGTTTTTACCATGAAGAAGCAGCAAGGTGGGTTAGAACAGCGCCAGTAGGTTGCAGTGTAGAGACAGGCTGTGCTGAGGAGGCGTGTCCTGCCTCGGGATTTCAATCCATTGCATCAGTCCGAGCCCAGCGCTCAGCCCTGGGAGGCTGGGGAGCACCAGACTCAGCATTCTCTGTGCACAAAGAAAGGCGTTTGGGATCTTGTTATTAATGGTTTTACTGTAGAAAAAGCAGGTTAGCAAAGAGGTCTCCTTTGTTCTCGTTATAGCCACTTCTGAGGGACAAACAAGTTCTCAGGACCTGTTCATACAGGACAGTTTTAACATTCCTTATCTGGACAGTGGGTCTGAAAATATCTGTAGCCTTTTTCATTCTACACGAGTTAATTTTCTGCTTGATACTGTCTGAGCATTGCTTGCAATGACACCAGTCAGGCTCATGGTGTGGTTTTGCACTGCTTTGCAAGGACACAATCTTGAAACCGGACGAACTTATTTCAGGGGCCGCCAGTATAGATTTTTTAACCCTGTAAAGTCCTGGCTAGCTGTGATCGAGTTCACTGCTTGTTTTTAGTGGCAGACTCTCTGTTCCAAGTACTTGTTTCCAAAGTCTGTGGGGTCCCTGACTCAATTGTGCAGCATGAGAGTTCACTTGCTAGTTGGTGAGCTGGGGAGAGGGGAAGGGGAACAGTTCTGCACCTGAGCTTACGGTTGGCTTTTCCACTTTTGGGATCCCGGCTCTCCAGTGATTCCACTGCAAGGGGTCCAGTCCTGTGGCTGGCTGCCAGGTGCAGCCCTGGACGTGAGGGAGCAGCACAACCAGCTGCTTTATCTTTGCCATTCCCTGTCTAAAACACCCCTCTGGTCCTGGTGGGAGATGTCTCTGACTGCAGCCCTTTGCTGTTTGTGTCCAGGTGGCAGGGCCACGGCTAGCGCTGACGCAGACAGGGATAGGCCTGAGGCTCAGGAGAACAAGGAGGGATTCCTTTCCAAACTTAAGAGAATGTTTACCTCCTGACACCCCATCCGAGGTAGGAGGCCTCTTGTGTTTCACTGTTGTCTTGTTTCACTTCTTGGGAGGTGGAAGCACAAGTGTTGCTTCTCACTTAGCCTCAGGCCTTCCAGCCACGGGTGTGCACAGCCCTAGTTGTCCCCTGGGACGTGGAGCAACAAGCCAAGGATTAAAATGCATTGTTGCTGCAGCAAAGAGCAGCACAGATGCGGGGTGTACCCTTGGGGAGGTGGCTGGCCTCCCCTGCAGCTCTGCTGCTGGAGCTGTGCCCAGTTCCAAGCACTGAGCATGTTCCCATGAGCTGGTCCCACTGGGACGAGGTTCTGCCACACAAATTCTGGGCTGCAGAGCCACAGGTGCTGGCACACTCGGGCTGGATTCACCCCTGCCGTGGGTTTACAGCACCAGGGAGGAGCCAACCTTTGTCACAGAGCAAAGCAAACCCCACCGTGCATCACTGCAGTGTAACTCAGGTGCTTCAGTTAGTGCTGACCTGTTATGAGGGAGCACTGAGACCTGGAATCATCTGCAGCAGACACAGAGTTGGATTCCAGGGGCTCAGCTTTGCATCTTTGTAGGCTTCAAAGCTGGCTGTGCTGTAGGGCTGACAGTGTGACAGTGGGGCAGGTGCCCCCAGAGTGTGCTGATACAGCCAGGAACTCATAATGTTCCTTTCACTTCAACTGCAGGAAAGCGTTCTACTGGGAACTAGAAGCTGCCAGCAGCAGCAGGTCATCCGTGCAGTTGGGGGTGAACCTTTCTGGCAGCCAGGCTCTGGAGAACACGTGTCAGTCAGCAGCACAGCAAGAATCCCAGCTGGAGAGGCCATGGACCACCGAGGCATCAACACAAACCCCATCCACTGTCCTAGGAACTGGCAGTGAAGGAAAACACCAGCTTTGCAGAAGTGTGGCTCTCTGGAGGCTGCTCCACAACCCTACTGCTGCTGGATGCTTATTTGGTAAAAATTAAAGTTGAAGTATTATTTAGAATCCAAACCAGAGGAAATGTGAAATAAATATGCCAGCACAGAGCAGCAGTTTGCTGTATGGAGCCCAAACCCACCAGCTCACTCAGGTGCCCTTTGGAATGCCAGGAGTGCTTGGTGAACTCTCCAGGAGGCTTGGTGGGTCAGGGAGGTCTAATCTTGTCTTCACGACAGCCCTGCTGCCCTGCCCAGGTCCAAGTGGAATCTCTCTGTGGCTGGGCATTGTCTGAGCCCAGCTGGCCTGGCTCCTTCATAGCCCTGGGCTTTCTCTATCCTGCTGATTGCCTGCACAGAGCAGTGATGGAATCTGCACTTTGCCTCAAGTTTATCCCCCAAATAACTAAAGTTACCACACAACTGCTGTTGCTTCTGGACTGGTACAAGTCAATCACTGAGCCCTTTGCCAGTTGGGGACAAAAATATTTTATTACCCTAGCGCAACACCCATAACGTAAAAGATTGGTCAAAGCATCATTATTTTACTTGTGTGAGAGTGCAAGTGAGGTGGATCACTCCTTCCAGATGCAGCTGAGCTCTTGCAGTGAGTATTCCATGGTTACTGTAGCCTGCTGTGTTTGTGATACCGTGCAGGTACCATCAGCCCCACGTTACTAATCAGTTCAACACCAGTTAAACAGGGACATGCTGTAGTCTTGCCCTTCTTAATTTGCTGAAATAAAGCACGCGTTGCCTCCTGATTAAACTTCTGTAAAGTGATTCTGTACCCATGTAAATAAGATGGACTTCATAAAGATATTTAACATGTGCTGTGCCTTGCTGCCTCGTCTACTCTTCCATCTGGTCTGTCACCCCCTTTCCCTTCCCTAGTAACAGGAATGAAGGTCTCTGGGACAAGGAGGGGACAGGGTTGGATGGCTTGAGCATTGCTAGGGGCTGGGATTAACTTTAAACACAAAGCTGCCCTGTCTGAGCAGTACTTCAGGCATGTAACAGGGAAAGGGCTTTTCCACTGAACCTTGGACACTGCAAAAAGTTGAGTTTCATCTCAGCTCATTGGGACAGTGACTGAAATCAGCTCCAGGAGCCCAAGGACCAGGGCCAGAGCTGTATGATGAGGAATCAGGCTCAGCTTTTGTGTTCCACTCACAGGAAGTCACTGCAGGCCCTGCTTGCTGGGGTGACACTAAGCCTCCATCTCCCCAGTGGCTTACCAGCTGTGTCCAAACCAGATTGGTGGAGAAATCCCTGTCTTCTGTTTGCTTGGGAACCTGCAGCAGCCCTGGCCATGGATACCTGCCACGAAGGCACTGCCTTTGGGGCCCTGGGGTACACACCTTCAGCCTGCCATGTGGTGCCGTATGCTCAGAGCTGCCTGGGAAAAGAGGTGATCCTGGAAAAACCAGCCCCCACCACCCTAAAACACCCACAATGACTAAAGCAACACCTCCCTGAGCACAGAGTGCAAAGGCAGCACCTCTGCCATTGCTCTGCCTGGGCTGTCCAGCCCTTCCTCTTGTTCTATCTGCCTAAATAGTCCCAACCACGCTGCAAGAACACACACATGGACCAGCACGGGGCCAAGCTCTCCCCAGCTAGTGTAGGATCAACCTCTCCCTACGGGGCGCTACTGGGAAGGCAGCATGGCTCAGGCCACCTCACCTCCTCCCCCAACCAGCTGCAGAAACCAGGGAGGAAGAGGAGGGAGGGGAGGCTCAGAAGGCATCCTTGTTGTCGCCCACCCACTGCTGGAAGGTGCGGGCCTTGGGGTTGAGCTTCATGGTCAGGGCCACGTTGCGGTCTGGCTTTAGAGCATAGAAACGGAACATGGCAGCCATCTCCTTGGCCCCAGGAAAGTCCTGCTTCTCGTACTCCTCAGGGGAGATCTGCCAACAGAAGTGGGGAATAAAAGTGTTTCAAAAGCCTGTGAGGGGATGTGATGAGGGCTCTGTTAGAGCAGCTTGTCACAGCATTGCCATTGGTGCAGAGGGCTCTGCTGGGGTTGGGCAAAGGATGCAGCCCTGCCTGGCAGGAACAGCCCAGCCAGGCTAGAGCCAGCATCCAGGTCTGGCACACAGCTGGCCAGGGTCTGGAGCAGCTGTGAGGGAGCCCTTCCCCACACAGGGCTATGGCTGAGGGGTTCTAGAAACTGGGTGGCCAAGGAGGCAATTCAGGTTGCCACCTGGCAGCCCAAAACATGCTTCCCTGCCTGAATCAAAGGGTTTGCTGTTCACTGTGCTTCTGGGAAGAGCAGAACCTGCAGAGAGCACCAGAGGGGCTTTGTTTCTAATGAAATGCACTTTGCTCTCAAAGCAGGGAACCACCATTCCCCTCATCCATTGTACTGGATGCCTGAGGCACAACTGAAATGCAAATAAAGATTAAAAATAAGTCACAAAGGGGCAGGGAGTGGTCAGGGGTGTGTTAACAGTGACACAGCACAGAGGCCAGGTCTGTTGTAATGGTGACACAGCAAAGCCTTCCCTGCTGAAGGGAAAGGCACCCAGAAGAAACCTGTTGTGTCTCCATCCCTGACTCTGCTGGAGACCTCCCAGCTCAGTCATCCCTGGAGCCTGGCACAGACCTGCCTGGGCACATCTCTGTGCTCCACAATCATGAACTGACAATACCAACAGGGCAATGCCAGTGCCAAGCTGTGCTCCAGCCACACCCAGGGGCAGCAGGACTAACCCTGGACACCAGTGCTGAGCTGTACCAAAATGAGCTATGACTCCCTCAGGACCATCACCTACACCAAGGGACACTTCCTACCTTGCTGGCTGTCACAGTCTTGCCCATCTGCTGGGAGAGGATGGCAGCATACTCTGCCTCAGTGAGCTTGCCTGTGCTGAGGCCTATCACTTGGCCGATGTATTCCCCTGGGGACTTCAGCAGACAAAGTACCATGGGCCCAAGGTCCTCCACAGCCATCCCATCCATTGGGGTGTACCCCATGGGCAGCTCTGTATGGAGAGATTGATCCCAGCTGGAGAGCAGCCCAGCTCTGAGGTACAGCAGAGTTTTCAGCTCTCAGTCTTTGGGCATGAGGTGAGGGAGGGATGAGAGCACCCGTCAGCATGGCAAGGCAGGAGAGCAGGGCTGGGCTGAGACCTTGACACCAGAGCAGCACCATGAGTCTCCTGCAGCCCCATCACCTCCACCATCCCAAACACAGGCACTTGGGGTGTCCAGAGCTGCTCTGGGATCTGCAGAACAGCTCTCAGCACCACAAACAGGCCCAGGACGTTGGTGCAGGCCACCAAACAGGTCTAAAAACCATAATGCAGCTTGCTGTGGTCAAGTTGATAGAGGCCTCTTCACCCTATCAGCCCACAGCCCTGGCAGTCTCTCCACCCCTCAGCCCCTGCACAGTGGGAGCAGATGAGGACAGTCACAGGACAGTGACCCACAGAGCTCACAGGACCCAGTGGCTCCTGCTTACCCAGGACAAAGGTGTCTCCCTGTGGGGCCTTCTGTGGTTTGAAGATGGAGAGGAAGTTCTCAAAGTAGAATGGCAGCCGGATGATGGTGGTGGGAACCCCAATTTTCTGGAAGTACTCCTCCACCACACCTTTGCCATCGAAGTGCAGCACCTCCAGCCGGCCCCCTGTCAGCTGGTGCACGTTCTCCAGGCCGCTGAACACGACGTGGCGCAGACCCTGGCGCTTGGACAGGTCAGCGAGACGCTGTCCCTGGGCAAAGGGAGAAACCAGCCATGAAGAGGGGAACGGGACATCCCCATCATCCCCACACCCCCCTTTCCTCTGGGGAGGATCCAACTCACACCAGCCCTCAGCTGGGACCAGGGCTGAGCAGTGAGTTGACCAGGTGGAACCAAATCCTCTCCTTACCCCGTCCTACTTCAGAGAGACCACACACCCTCCAGCTTTGGAGCTCGCTGCTCCACCAAACATGCACACACCAGCATAAGGAATCTGCCTGGTCAACATACCTGCCCTAAACTATCTTACCTTTTGTTTGTTGCCATCCAGGTGTGACAATTCTGCCACCCTGCAGTATCTGTGCAAGGGTGAGCACCACCCTTGGGATATCTGATACTGCAGGATTTTGGCCCCAAACCTGCAAGCACAGAGAGCTACAGGTCTGCAGGCAACGACAGTCCCAGCTCTGCTCCCAGAAGGCTCTGAGGAGCCCAATGTTCCCACTCCTGCTACTCCAACTCCTGGGAAGTGCTCTCCATAACAAATTTATCAACTCCCTGAAGGGACCAGGAGACATGCAACTGTGAGGGAACAGAGAGCAAGTCCTGACTTTGCAAGAACTGGGACTTGGTGTTTGTGAGGCCTTGGGGTCTTCTGGACTGGCCACTCAAACCATCAGGGCTGCCACAGCTGCTCCAAGAGCTGTGATGCTACTCACGAGCCACCCTGCCAGATCACTCCGTACATGGTCCCAGCTAATGTCTTGACAGGTACCTGCTCGATTTCCTTCTCCTTGCTGCAGTGTTCCCAGAAATTGGTGACAATAAAAGCTCCATAGGCACCCGCCAAGACCCGCTCCAGCGATGCTTCATCGTCCTGATCTGCCTTCACCACCTCAGCTCCCTTCCGCCTCAGCTCCTCTGCCTCCTTCTTCCTGGGGCTCCGCGTCACCGCGCGCACCTTGAAGGTCCCGTCCTCCAGCAGCGCCCGAGCCACGCTGCCCCCCTGGGCCCCTGCAGGAGCAGCCGGTCAGGGCCTCGCCTCCCCGGGACTCCGAGCGGGACGGAGCGCCCCGACTGCCACAAGAACCGAGCCCCCGCTCCTCAGCCTCCCGAGCGCCCTGGCATCACCGACGCCTCCGCCCCTCGCCCTCCCCGCCGGCCCCCGGGCACAGCCCGGGCCTCTCCCCGAGCACTCACCGGTGGCCCCGAACACCACGATCAGCTTCGTTCCGGCCATGGAGCAGCGCGAGCAGTCCCGGAGCTCTGACAGGGCGAGAAGCAGCGAGGTCGCACGGCCGCGGCTCAGTCCCCGGACCGATCCCGGGAGAAAGTGAGGGAGGAGGGCAGCGAGCGGGGCGGCTGCGGGGACACCGCCGGTGCCGGGGGTCAGCGGGCGGGGAGGGAGCGGGGCGGCTGCGGGGCCATCGCCGGTGCCGGGGGGCAGCGGGCGGGGAGGGAGCGGGGCGGCTGCGGGGCCATCGCCGGTGCCGGGGGGCAGCGGGCGGGGAGGGAGCGGGGCGGCTGCGGGGCCATCGCCGGGCCCATCGCCGGGCCCGGGGCGCCGGGCGCGTCTTCCCTCACATGGCTCCTCACCTCGGCTCTGCTCGGGTCTAATCGGCTATGCCCGGCTCGGTTCGGAACAATCGGCTCCGCCCGGCTGCCTTCGGCTCGGTTCGGATCCCGTCGGCTGGGCTAGGGCTGCGTGCGTATCCTGTCTGTTTGGCGTGACCCGATTGTGTTCGGCTCCACTCGACTGCACTCGGCCACGCCCGTCCGGGCGGGGCTCAGATGTCCATCCCCGGCAGCCCCCGCCCACCAGGGCCGGGCCCCGCCCACCGTCGGCGGGGGCTCTGCACCCACCCCATCCCACCCCATCCCATCCCATCCCATCCCATCCCATCCCATCCCATCCCATCCCATCCCATCCCATCCCATCCCATCCCATCCCCGCCCCGTCCCGTCCTTTGGCCCTGCCGCCTGCTCCTTGCTCAGGAAACCCACTTAAAACCCGAGAGCCACCGCGTCACCCTCTGTGTCCCTTCCTCCCCCGGGACCCCCCGAGCCTCCCAGACTAGTAAGGTCTTTCCACGTTTCCTTGGTGTGGAAACATGGGCTGTTCCCCAGGCTCGCCCTGCTGGGGCTGCTCATTATCCCCAGGTTCGTTATCACCACGCAGGTGACTCTGTGCAGGTCTGAGCTGAGGATCCGTCCCCGAGCACCCTCCTGCCAAGCAACCCCACGAGTCAACAAACAGAGTCACCCCCGCACCTTTTCTCACCTCCCCCCCAGCTCCAGAGGGACTGCGGTCAAACCCACCCTGCCGGGAACTCCATAGGCTGTGATTAGTAAATAAATAGTTTGAGAAATTTGGGGTTGAATCCAGTAAACAGCCCAGAAAATGCATGAGGGATGTGTAATACACAGTGGTAAAGAAATATTTCAGATAAATTATTAATTGTGAAAGCAGAAGGTACAGCCCTGCCTGGGGTTTCTGCACAGTCATTTTGGATGTGAGGGATTTTAGCTACAAATTGGCTGCTGGGACTTACCGGGTGCCAGTTCCTCTTGAAACCACCCTCCAGACGGGGAAATTTCTGACAGACCTCAAACTTGCCAGAGGAAAGGTTTTAACCCCTTACTGGGGTTTAACCCCTTACAGCCTGGGGCAGGCAGAGAGCAAGGCTGGGGGAGACAAAGCCCGAAGTGGGGGCTGAAGGTCCGAATTCCTGCTTGCCCCCACCTCTCCTCCCCAAGCACAGTTCAGTGGCCACGAGCCCACCCTAACCCCCACCAGCTCGCCACCACAAGAGCTCCATTAGCCACCACTTGCATGAATGCCAGTGCAATGTTTATAGGATTTACAAATGCAGGGTTCTGTCGAACAAAAATGGGAAATAATGACTGACCCCTCCTGCCTGTGTGGAGCTGGGGAGGGGAGGTCCCGTCGGACCTGCTGCTCTGGTAGCTCTGGCTCCTCGGTGGGATGGGATCCAGCTCTTTGGAAACAAATCCTAATTCCAGGAAGCATTTAGCAAGGGCAGGAGAATGGCTTTGGAGGAAAGGGAGGCTATTCCTACCCTTCCATTCCACTCTTTCAAGACACAACTTTAATTTACTCATGGAATTATCTCTTTGCACAACCCAGTGAAGGGCAGAGCTGCTGCAAGTCCAGCCTCTTCCATGGGATATTCCCCCCGCTCCTGGCCAGTGAGGGGGTTGTGTAGCATAACCCCTCGGCTCTCCCAGGCCGGGGTGAGCTCATGGTTTTCCTTCAAGTGAATTCGCAGCTGTCTGGATGTCGTTGGGGGCGGTTTTGTGGCTTTTGGGAGAAAGCATCCGCAGCCGGGGAAGTGTCCGCACACGGAGCATCCCCCCGGCTGTCGCTGCCGGGGCTCAGAGGCTGCTGGGTTTTGGCGGATCCCTCAGCCGATTTGCGTAGTCACCAGCCCCGCGCTGACAGGAAGGAAGATCAGCGAGACCAAGGGCAGGAAGGGGAGAGGAGCGAACTGAAAGAGACAAAGCCACCGGGCTGGGACGGGCGGCGGGCGGCGGGCGGCGGGGGAACACGGACCCACCTTCCCCAGGTGCTGCCTCGAGCGTCGCCCCGCCCCGGGTGCCATCACCTGCAGGGGACACCAGCGGGAAGGGTGGCTTCTGCCTTCAACTTGAGCATCCGTCGAGGAGGAAGCAAAGCCCTGGGGATGAAGAACTGAGCTGGACGCGGAGGGGCTGCATCCTCCCGCGGCCAAGAGGATGCCCCCGGCACTCCCCCCGCTCACACAGCTACTTGGGGAAGGCGGTACGAGGCCAAGGTAGGGGCTTGGAGGGGCTCTGGAGGGCTGTGGGGAGAGGGGAGGTGTCACTTGGCTCTCCCGCGTGGGGACAAGCTGCTGCAGAGGTCGTGCCGAGATGTCCATGTGAGATGGAGCCGCTGGGCCACCGCGGCAGGGCCGGGAGCTGTTGGGCAGAGGTGCATGGCATGGCATGGCATGGCATGGCATGGCATGGCATGGCATGGCATGGCATGGCATGGCATGGCATGGCATGGCATGGCATGGCATGGCATGGCATGGCCTCCAGGCTGGCAGGAGTGGGTGGAGCCCGGAATGAGGAGACTGGGAGCATGGCACCACACAGGGGACCTGGCACATGTCACAAATTCTGTCCCCTTTCCTACTCTGTCTGTCAGGGCATGAAGGCAGCCACAGCCAGGCTGTCCTACCTGCCCAAAGCTTTGTGCAGCACCTTTCTGCCCCCCTTAATGTCATTTGCTGAACTAATTAACTTCCAAACCATCCAAAATATCTGCAAGATGCACCACCAATAGAAAAGGAAGGGATTAGTGACACACTCACCTGCGGCACAGTGCAAAATTGCACCAAAGAGTGGGGCAGGGCCCCAGCTGTCACTGGAGCAGGTTGGGGGTCACAGAGCCCGGGCACCCTGGGTTGCCTCAGGGCATCAGACTCAGTCCTGCTGTAATTTAGGCACTTACGGGCTCCGTGTAAACACGGGACTGCTGGGGACAGAACCTGCTGGAGCACAGGCTGGCTGCTGTCACCCCACATGGAAGAGTTATGCAAAGCCAGACAGGCGTTGCTGGGAGCCAGGGGACACCTCCCACTCGGCATGTTCATGTTGCACAAAATTTTCTTTCTGGAGAACTTGCAGCTGCTTTTTGGGATGCTCTACAAACCCAGAAAGGTTGCTCTGACCAAACCCGGAGGTCGCTGGGGCGGGTACCACATCCGTCAGCATCCCTGCAGCCCTGGGGCTGAGGGTGTGACAGGGTGGCCTGGCAGCAGCTCCTGCCCAGTTTTCCTGCTGATATCCTGAGATCCCGTGGGTGTGAAGGGCAGAAGCTGCTTGCTGGGACGATCTGCTTTTCCATCAGTTGTTTGCACATCTGTGGTAAATCATCCTCGGGCCACGGCCAGCTCAGGAAATGCATCAGCCTTCATTCTGCAGCTTGTGAGGTGCGGCAGTGCCCTGCAAGGGACCTCCTCTCCAAAATTAGCTTCATTTTTAGCTGTTTGGAATCACACATAGATCGATTTTCCCTTTTTTTCTGGTGAGATTTGGGATCAGCACTGCTGGCATCCAGCCCAGTGGCCTTTCACCTCCTATTTAACTCCTGCTGTGTCTGCGCCCTGTTATCGGGGTTGGTGTTCAAGGAAACAAAAAGCCAAAACTCAAACCTGGAAGAAATTAAATTTAACATAAAATACATTTGGCAATAAATTTTACTGGCATTAAATCCAGACCAAAAAAAAATATATAAGGCATATGTAAACTTACATAACTGAGTTACTTGCCCGTCTGCAAGCGTCATAATTGAGTAATAATGCAGAAGGTATTTTATCGCATCGTTTGATTAGCCGAAATTAACGGTGTGGAATCTCTTCGGTTCTGCCAAAAGGTGGCAGCCTGCATCTTGGCTTCGGGATTCGCTCAGATGAGGGGGAACAGTGGAGGAGCTGGCCTGGGAAATGTTTTCATTTCCAGGCAGCTCGCTGACCTCCGAGGTGGGATTAGTTCCGGGTGGACACGTGGCAGGAGACATAACTAAAAACCGCCGAAGGTGAGCGGGTGAAGGAGCCCGAGAGCCGCCGGAGGAGCCCAGCACGCCGGGAAATGTCGGGGAGCGCTGGCGGGCCCGGAGCCACTCCCGTGGGCGGGCAGGAGGGGCAGCGCTGAGCCGGGGCTGAGCCTGGGCTCCCTCACCCCAAACCTCAGAGTTTTGGGGGATTGGCTGCGCCCAGAAATCCCGCAGTGGTGGCACATGGACGAGGAGATGGCCAAGCTGAGGTTTCTGCGTGTTTGGGGCATGGAGCTGAGCTGGAGTGGGCATCTCCCACCTCCTGCAGGTGCTGTGTGACGATGCAATTTTTAGCTCATATAAAAAGCTTTTAACCTTATCGAAATACTGCAGGTCAGTCCTTTTTCGGTTGTTTTCCATCTGTGGGTGCCTGCAGCCACCCAGGAGCTCTTGCCCAGCTCTTTGGTGCCTGTCTAACCTTGGCACCCCCAGCCCACTCCCAGCCCACTGCAGCGGGTTGGGTCAAGCTGGGAAGTCCCACTCGAGGTTCCAACACCCCCCCCCCCCCCCCCTTGCTGCTGGTGAATCTGCCCACGAGCCCTGCAGGGGGACAAACGCAGATTTCCAGCTGCTGGCGTCACTTGATGCAGTCCTAGTGCTGCTGGGACGGCTCCTGGCCTGGCATGGTCCCAGGTCCTCCGCAGGCTCCTAAGGCACGGGGTGATGGATCTGTCTGGGGCAGGAGGAAGATGTGGGAGGCAGTAACGGCTGTTGTCTCCACACAGCTTCATGATATGGTCACCTCAGGACTGTCCTTTCATCCTGGGTTCTCTGGATGCTGCTCTGATCGTGTTGGACTTCCAGTAGTGAAACTGCACATACATAATTAGAGCCAGAGGTGACCAGGAGCAGCTACATCCAGGCCTGTGTTCTCTGGTGTTGGTGTCAGGAGTTTGAATCCTGGAACAGGATGGACACAGTGAAAACCACAGCAGCTGTTTGGGAGAGGATTGGCTGTGCACGTGGTGGGCACTTTCCAGCACAGTGCTTGTATCTCCCAGCACTGAAGGGTTTTGGGCAGGGACACTCAGGTGGGATGCAGGGATGGTGGTTCACAGGGATGGTGTGATTTGAGCTGCTGGAAGAACACATCAGTGTTGTCTAAACATCCTTAGAGGAGAGGATTTTCTCCTGAGCTGGACCTTTGGACCACACTAAGCAAAAAAAAATGTGTTAATGCCAAATTCTTGCCAAGAAAATCCCCATTTCCCTCCCTGGGACTTGCAGGTGCCATTCAGCAGTTTGGCTGGGCAGCCTCCCACCCTCCAGCCCCTTATCCCTGCTTCCCTGGGGACACAGGCAAGGCAGGGCAGACACAAACCTGTATCCCTGCTCCTCTGGCTGCCGGTGGGACATTGTCCCTGCTGGATCCTTTCCCAGGCAAAGCTGCAAAGCTGGGCTGTGCAGGATGGACACCTTGGGCAGGATTCATGGCCAGCAGCCTTGGAATGAGCTGGGTCCCATCCTGGATCTCTGTAGGGGTTCTGGAGCTTGGCTTTGGCTGGCCCTTACCCTTCAGACAGCTCTTGTGAGAGCTGCTCACTCCTCAGCCCCTCAGGACACAGCCTCCAGCAGCCCTGTGTGGTCCTAGAGCTGCACCTGAAACTACTGGAAGCGGAAAAAAGTTGCAACCCCTGCATTATTTCTTCTGCTGCTTTATTCTCCCAGTGAGATGCCTCTGCAGGAACTGGCCCACAGCTGCTGGTTTTTGAAGGAGCACTAGAGACCTGCATCAAACCTTCTGTGGTGTTGGAGCAGGTTTTCCCCATCAAAGGGCCCCATTTCAGAGGAAGGGCTGTAGGGAACATCGCTGCAAGCAGCAAAACCCCCTTTCATTCTGGCTGTGTTCTGGCTTGCACAGCAAAGATCAGAGACAGACCTGGGGACTGCAAAGGCTTAATTGAACTTCCCAGGCCAGTTAGGGACAAGAGCACATCAAAGGGTGAACATTTCCCTGTGAATTGCTCACTGAGCTCCTTTAATTGATGGTATCTTCATTGACCAGGCCACTGCTTGGAGGTGATGAGTAAGAGCTGCTGCTGGGGCCCTGCTGCTCCCAGTATGAAGAAAAGGGCTTTGCTGTGGGATCATCACCACTGCCAGGGGTTCCTGGACCTCTGACACCACTGGCCCCAGGGGCTCAGAGCTGGGCAGGCTTTCCCTGAAGGGAAAGGCAGTGGGCTCAGACCCTGCTCCAAGAGCACCTCCCAGCCCTGCAGGGGCTTGTCAGGAACCACCTGGGCAGGTGGGGCTGGGCTGGTGCTTTGTCACCCAGCACCTTCTGTCACCTGCCCCACTCTGTAGGACATGCCACCTGTCCCGATGGGAAATCAGCCATGGTCTGTGAGGGACTCAGCCCTGGGGACACTGCCAGGTCCCTCCTGCAGTTCAGCCACCTTCTGCAGTCTTGTGCTTCTGGTGGGAGAAATAAACCCCAGCATGGATCCCTGGGAGGGAGGATGAACAGAAGCTCCAAGCACCTTGGCCTTGCACCATGGACCAGAAACTCTGCCAGGTTTTCCTGGTCCAGCTACATCTGTGCTTTCTCCCTACAGGAGGTTTGACAAAAGAAAGGAATTACCTGTACCTGTTGGTGAGGCTGCATCAAAGCCCTCACGGTGCCCATGTCCCCCTCAGGGGTGGGTTTGACAAAGGCAAGGCTGTCTGAGGGCAGGGGCCTCCTTGCAGAGCCTCTAGCCAGCATGGAGGTGTTCACATGGATCCAGAGCATCCTGTAGGCCAGGTGGAGTGGAGGAAAGATGCCAGGACACGGGCCTTGAAACACTGTGTGTGCATTGCTCCTGTGATCTGCCATCCCCTGGGGCCCAGGAGTTCCCACCTGGACATAGCCAGTGCCTGCACATGGCTTTGGGGCTGGTGGAGACACCACAGCACAGTGCCTCTAACACAGGTGGAGCTGAGAGCACTCTCAGGCATGGAGACATTTCCCTCTCCACCTCTGCTTGAAGAACAACAGGACTCTGAGCAGATACGCTTCTTAAAAATAAACACCGAGCCCTCCGCGTGGTTTGGCAGCAGCTGAGGGGGAGGCAGCAGGTAGATGCTCCTCTGGGTGATGACTCAGAGCATCCTCTGAGCTGCAACAGGATGTGGTGCTGGCCATGCTCAGCAAGCCCTGACAGAGGCTCTGGATGTGGGCAAGGTAGGTTTGAAGCCAAAACAGGCCCTTCATCACTCTGCCTGCTGCCTTCACAACACAGACAAGAAGAATGTACGAACAGTTCCCAGCCCTGGTGACAGTAGTGCCACTGGGGTGCTCCCCGGGTGAGCCACAGATGCCACAGGGGCATTGTCAGGGCACTTAATGCATCACTGTGCTTGAGAAAGGTGGTGGTGAAGGCACCAAGTGTGTGGCACTTGGGGTCTGGGCCAGGCTATTGCAGCGTGGAGGGCCCAGCTGTGCCCTGCCAGGCCCGCTGGGAAGGGATTCTTTCTGAGCCAAAAGCTGATGAATGAACCCCTGCCTCAAACACACCCAGCACCACGACAGCTCAAAGTGGGCTCCCTCCCACACTGCTCCTGATGCTTCTCCTCTTCTTCCAGCAGGGACATGGACAGGGGCTGAGGAGCCCTGGGTGGTGCCGTGAGCTGGCCAGGGGGACACGGGGTGGCCCATGGGATGCTGCTGCCACCACAGCGCTCCTTGCCCAGGGACCACCCATGTCAGGGGAGGCCTCTGATGGAAGGTGAGTGGTGGCTGGGCAGATCTATCACCCTGGGAGAGTTCTGGAGTCAGAAATGGGGTGGGGTGGGGCAACGAGGTGCAAGCAGATCCAAGGCAGTGTTGTACTGGCACCGGGGGAACGGCTGGCTCTGGAGAGAAATGATCTTGCTCAGACTTTTTTCTCTACATGGGTTTGGATTCCAGGAGAAAACACCATTTCACGACTGTGTTCTTCAGTCTCTTTGGCTCTAATTTCTGTAGCTGCTGCCCTGACCTAGCAGCTCCTAACAAAGCCTCCTGCCAGGGCTTTAGGACAGCATCATGGCAAGGAGGGCTTGGGCAGGGCACTCTGGAGGGCTCCAGCTCACCCCTGCCACCTTCAGAGCCAGAGGCAATTCTGCACTGCTGCCTTTCCCTGTCATCCCTCACCCACACTCCCAGGGCTGGTCCAGGACCCACCTGTCCCTCTGTCCTGTCCCGCAGGGGCCTGGATCCACCGGTACCACAGGCAGCTGGCCAGGTCCATCTCCCCGCAGTTCCTGGAGGACATAATCTCCCACCAGCACAGGCTGGAGCTCCTGACAGCCCAGGAGGCTGCCCAGGTGCAGGCAGCGAGCCCCCTGCCCGAGCAGGTGAGGGCTGTGGTGGATGTCCTGGCTGGCAAGGGCAGCCACACCTCCCAGTCCCTGCAGAGCTTCATTGGGAACTCCAGCTTGCAGCTCCACCTGCACATCCCTGTCTATGGTAGGCAGCCCAGCCAGGGGGGGGGGCTGCACACGTGGCCTGGTGCTTGCTGGAGCACCCTGAGGTGTGCACAGAGCTGGGGGGTGGTGGCAGCTCTGCTGGGAGCATCTGTGCCAGTGGTGATGCCAATCTCAGGAACTCTGCTGGGGAAGGGCACAGCCAGGGGTGACAAAGGCTCTCTGCCAGGTCTGAGGGACCTTCCTCCAGGCCCCTCACTGCCCTCTGCACACCTCTCTGGGCAGCCAGAGGAGTTTTTAATGTCCTCAATGTCCAGATCACACCAGTCAGTCCCAGTGCCAGGCTGGGAACAGGAAAAAGACAGCTAGCCCTGACCCTGTCTGCTGGTGGCTGTCCCAACTTCAGGCTCTCTCTGCAACCCTCTTGCCAGGAGAGGTTTCCCTGGTTTCCTTCCTGGTTGGAAGGCTCCCAAAACTCTCACACCATTATCCCTTGCTTATCCAGCTTTTGCTGGAGGATTTAATTTCACTGTGATACCTGAGCCAGGTGAGCATAACAGGTCCAGAGGTGGCCACCGAGCTCAGCCAAGAGTCCAGTTCACCAGAGAGTCCATGGCAATGAGGCAGGAATGAAGTCAAGTTGGGAAGTCAATCCAGAGGTCAGGATCAGGCCCAGCAAGGGCAACCAGGTTCAGACACAGTCCAGTGGCCACCAGGCAAGGACAGAGCACTGAGGTCCAAGACCAAGATCTAGCTCCAACAACACAGCTTTAGCTGAGGCTGAGGGCCCAGGGCTGACCTTAAAGGGGTTTCTGGACTGACTGTGACACTGATCAGGGCCCTTTAGGCCTCCTGGCTAAAGGAGGTGCCCTCTGAGCCCTGCCATCCTTCCCAGCAGGATGTAAGGGCTCCATGAGGTTTCCCTCTGCATGGGCATGGCAGAAAAGTGAAGCAGCTTCTGTCATTCGCCTTTGTGGTTCCTTCTCTTCCTCCTCAGCCCTGTTTAATTTCTCTGTGCAGAACCCACAGTGCAGAAGCACCTAGAGAGCCTCCAGAGCTCCTGTGGGAATGGCCTGGAGCCAGGAGCCCTGCAGCGCCTCACCAACCTGCTGCTGGTGGAAGGCCCGACCGACATCCAGCAGAAGGAGCACGACATCCTGCAGGTTGAAACCACCAAAGGCCTGCCAAATGTATCCAAGAGCATCCCCCTGGAGAAGCTGTTCCTGCCTCTCTCCAAAGTCAGCATCCCCCCTCGGATCTCTGTCACCATCGGTGTGGCCGGGATTGGCAAGAGCACTCTGGTGAAGCTGTTTGTCTGCAGCTGGGCAAAGGGGGAGATCAACAGGGACATCACCTTTGTGCTGCCCCTCACCTTCCGGGAGCTCAACACCTATGAGAAGCTCTCTGCTGAGCACCTCCTCTTCTTGGCCTTCCCTCACACCACTGAGCCCCGCTGCACCTCGGCCGAAGCCACCCGGATCCTGCTCATCCTCGACGGCCTGGATGAGTTCAAGACCCCCTTGGATTTTTCCAACACAGTGGTTTGCACCGATCCCAAAAAGGAGATCCAAGTGGACAGCCTGATCACCAACATTATAAGGGGAAACCTGCTGCAGGAGGCCTCTGTGTGGGTCACATCGCGGCCGGCAGCAGCCAGGCAGATTCCCAGCGGGCTGGTGGACCGGATGACGGAAATCCGAGGGTTTAGGGATGCAGAGATGAAGGACTTCTTGGACCACATGTTCCAGGCCAACAGAGATCTGTCCAGCCAAGTCCTGCAGCATATCAGGGCTAACAGGTCACTACAGGTCCTGTGCACCATTCCTGGCTTTTGCTGGATTTCTGGCTCCTCAATCGCTTATTTCCTGAAACATAGCAGCGATCAATCCCAAGAAGAACCCATGGTCCCCAGGACCCTGTCAGAAATCTACTCCTATTATTTTAAAATGGCTCTGAGCGGTGACTGTCTGGAAAAGCCGAGAGAAACCTTCAGGACTGAGCAGGCTGTGAACACCAGCAAGAAGCTGGTGGGCAGCCTGGGCAGGCTGGCCTTTTACGGGCTGCTCCGGAAGAAACACGTGTTCTATGAGCAGGACATGAAGGCCTACGGCATCGACCTCTCCCTGCTGCACAGCAGCCTCTCCACCCGCCTCCTGCTCAAGGAGGACATGCAGGCCTCCACAGCCTACTACTTCTCCCACTTAACCATCCAGGAGTTCCTGGCAGCTCTTTATTACTACACAGCAGCCAAGCGGGCCATCTTCGACCTCTTCACGGAGAGCGGCATGTCCTGGCCCAGGCTGGGCTTCCTCAGCCACTTCAGGAGCGCCGTTCAGAGGGCGCTGCAGGCCGAGGACAGGCAGCTGGACATCTTTGTCCGCTTCCTCTCGGGGCTGCTGTCCCCACAGGTGAACAAGCTGCTGTCCGGGTGGCTGCTGGTGAGGGACGAGCACAGCGGGTTCCGGGACCAGGCCGTCAGCGTCCTGCAGGGCTGCCTCAACACGGAGCTGGCCGTCTCCTCGCGCGCCATCAACGCCATGCGCTGCCTGCACGAGATGCAGCACACGGACACGGCCAAGGCTGTGGAGGAGGCCATGAGGAGCGAGAGCTTGGCCGGGATGCTCACCCCCATGAACTGCTCTGCCCTGGCGTATCTCCTGCAGGTCTCTGACGTCTGCCTGGAGGAGACAAACCTCTCCAACTGCCTCACCTACAATGTCTGTAAGAGCCTGCTCTCCCAGCTCCTCTTCTGCCACAACCTCAGGTGAGTCCTGGTGGGATTGCACTGGGAGAAGCAAGGAGAGTTGCCAGGCTGTGGCTGTGGAATCACAGCCCGGTTTGGGTTGGAAGGGACCTTAAAGCCCATCCAGTTCCACCCCCTGCCATGGGCAGGGACACCTTCCACTATCCCAGGCTGCTCCAAGTCCCATCCAGCCTGGCCTTGGACACTGCCAGGGATCCAGGGGCAGCCACAGCTGCTCTGGGCACTCTGTGCCAGGGCCTCCCCACCCTCATAGGGAAGAATTTCATCCTAACTTCTAATCTAAATCTCTTCTCTTTTAGTTTAAACCTGTTCCCTGTTGTAAGCCCCCTCTAAGTACTGGAGACTGCAGTGAGTTCTCTCTCCCCTGTGATTTACAATCCCAGGTGTCAGTGGAGATGTGGGTCCACCAAATGTCCACCTGCAGAGAGCTGCCCTGGGGGTGGCACTGGGTCGTTTCACTTCTGTCCTTGAGCTTCTCCACCTGGGACAGGCAGATGTCATGGGAGGATCATCCTTTCTCCACTTTGTTCTCCAAACCCTTGCTCTTGCTCTTTCCTTGTGTCTTCTGCAGGCTGGACAATAACCAGTTTAAGGATGATGTGATGGAGCTGCTGGGCAGTGTGCTGAGCGTGAAGGACTGCCAGATCCAGAGGCTCAGGTAGGACCTGGCCCAGGGCAGATGGGATGTCCTGGGGATGCAGCGTGGAGCTGGGGGCAACGCAAAACCAGGGTGAGGGTCCCCCAGGAATGTCTCTCCCACCGGCTCCCCAGAGTGCCTAATGACAAGGACAGACCCACATGATCCCCTGTGCCCAGGCACAGTGACCTTACCCCAAGGTTGTCTTGCCCAGTCTTCCTGGAACCACTGCCTCCTCACTGTTCCTAAGAAAAAGTCAATAAATCCATGGGTTATCCCAACAAACTTCTTCCCAAGGTCAGAGCAGATCACTGGACACTGGAGGCTCTGCAAGGAGCACCCGCTGCATGGAGGGGACAGGCTCCTGACCCCCATGCAGGGAGATGCCTCATCACAGACAGATGGGTTCCCACTTTCCTCACCTCCTGGTCTTCCTCAAGGCTGCACAGAGTTCCCCACGCTGCCATCTGAGCTCCTGTATAGGACACAAATGAATTTTATGTCCAGAAACGGTGTCCTTGCAGTCCTTGCCTGGTGTCCACCCCAGGAGAACATCCATCACTTTGGTTGTACCATGAACCAAACACTCCCCATGGCTCTTCTCTGCTCACCATTCCAGCTGTGTCCTGGGACATGCTAGGGTCTGTGAAAGTCTCCTTTTCTTCTGGAAAAACATCCAATTTTCCTTTTTCTGGGCAGCTTAGCAGAAAATCAGATCAGCAACAAGGGAACCAAAGCTCTGGCCAGGTCGCTGCTGGTAAACAGGAGCCTGATGGTGCTTGAGTAAGTGTTCCCCCTTCCTCAGCTCACATTCCCACTGAGAACCATTCCCTGCCCAGGGCAGGGCTGGATCCCACCTGGCCTGAGAAAGCTGGGGAGGGTCTCCAGGCCCTAAAGCCACCACCACCACTGCTGCCCTGATGTCCCACCTCAGCAGTGCCATATGGAGGCATCTGGCTTAAATTGGGCCTATGCCAGTCCAGCTTTGCTAACCTTGGTTTTTCTGCCTGTCCCACCCCAGCCTGCGGAGCAACTCCATCGGCCCCACCGGAGCAAGAGCTCTGGCTGATGCCCTGAAAAAAAACCAAATCCTGCTCTCCCTGAAGTAAGTGTCAACTTCTGTAGCACCTCCTGGAGCAGATCCCCAGGGCAGGCCCCCTTCCATCCCTCTTCTGTCCCACTGGGGTTTCCCAAGCTCCAAGGGCCAGCACATGGGGAAACCCTGGGTCAGCTGTGCTGGGCAGTGAACACGAGTGCAGCTGGCACAGACCCAGGCACGGGGGTAGCCCTGGGCCAGAAAGCTGGGATTGTCCTGCCTCTTGGCTCCAGTGGCTTGGGGTTGGGGTTGAGGTCCAGGTTGAGTCCCTTCTGAGTATGGGAGCTCCCAGGGTGCTGTTTCACGGAAGAAAGAATATCCCATGGGAGAGGAGGGAAGGAGACTCCTGGTCAGGGATGCTTGGGGACCAGACCCCTTTCTCAAGCCAGGGACAAGGACAAGCAAACCCCAGGGCAGATGGCCACTGCCCTGCAGCCCTGCACAGCCCCTGGCCCTGCTGTGGAAGCATCCACACAAGGCTTCACTCCTGTGTCCCACAGCCTCCAGCACAACTCCATCCAGGAGGACGGGGCCACCTTCCTGGCCGAGGCCCTGCTGACCAACCGCAGGCTGGTGACCCTGCAGTGAGTGACCTGGATGTGGTGTCCCCCCCTCCAACCACCCACCCAGCAGGGTGCAGTGCCACCGCTGGGCATGTGGCACCTGGCATTCACAGGTGCCTTCCTCACTTTTGCAGCCTGCAGAAAAACGCCATCGGAGCCCAGGGTGCCAGGAAAATCGCGGAGGCGCTGAAGCAGAACTGCAGCCTGAGGGAGCTGATGTGAGCTCGGCATGAGGTGGAGGGATGGCAGTGCCGCATCTCCTGGGACCTGTGGGCAGGAATGGCAGGAAAGGGGCATGTGACAGGCAGGAGGGACACTGCTGGCTCTGCCCAGGGAGATTGGTGTGGATAGAGAGAGCACGGCCTTCAGGGCAGCCCTGTGGAGATGCTCTCTGTATCTCCAGGGATGCAGGGAGCCACATAAAGAAAGGAGAAGCCATCTCCCCTCCGGCAGAGGGAAGCAGAAGGGCTCCAGACCCTGGGGGAACATTAAAAGTTATTCCAGCTCAAACCAGCCATGAGAACAGAGGTGTACGTAGGTGGGAAATGAGGTGGCAGTGAGTTCATGCTCATTGCTGCAGCAGGAAGAGCCTGGGGGAGGAGAATCTCTTGCTGGCAGTTCCAAGCTTCCTCTTGTGTCTCAGACTCTCAAGCAACTCGGTGGGAGACAACGGCTCCATTGCCTTGGCTGAAGCGCTGAGGGTGAACCACAGCCTGCAAAGCCTTGAGTAAGTTCCCCCTCCTTGGCAACAGAGCCCAGCCTCCTCCTTCCAGCAAAATCTGCCACCCTCCAAGCCCTCAGCCCCTCCCCATGTCTGTCCCACTCCACATTCCCTGGATGTGCAAGCTGGAACACGATGTAGTAGCTCCAGCAGCAGCCAGGCTGGCCCTGCCTGCACCAAAGGGCACTGGCAGAATTAATCCTAAAACCCAGTGATGACTTCTGGCTTGGAGGAAATCAGTAGCTTGGGTGCTTCTCTCTCAAAAGTGTTGGGAATTGGCTAAGGAGGGAGGTAATGGGCTGGGGCCTGGCAGAGTCAGGCTGGAATAGTGCAACCTTCATTCCCCGTGGGAACAGCACCTGGAGAGGAGGGCTGATGGTTCCTGGTGATGAGTGGCTATGCCCTGGTTCTGGCCCTGTGACAAAGATCCCAAACCCACGGGAGCCCCACTCCCAGCTGAGCGAGCAGCCATGGTGACAGATAGGTGGGGACAAGGCCGGCAAACCCTGTCCCCTCTGCTTGCTGGGGCTGGTGCTGCCATGGTGAGCAGGAATGGCTGATGCCACCCTGGATGCTCCAGTGTTGGTCCTTCTACCTTGGCTCCCCCTGTTTCCTGCAGTTGGGAGATGCCTTTTTCTCAGTGAAATGGGCTCTTTCCACCCCAAACATGACCCTGCAGCCCACCTGTGATGCCAAGACTGGCCCATCCTCACACCTTCCCCGTTTGTCTCAGTCTCCAGAGCAACTCCATCAGCAGCACAGGGGTCACAGCGCTGACAGCAGCTCTCTGCTCTAACAAGGGACTCCTCAGCCTCAAGTAAGTGACAGTCCTTACAGCCACCCTGGCCAAAAGCTGCTGCTGGGACCGGGGAGATTTTCAGCAGCCTGGGCTTGTGCCCAGTTGTTTCCACAAGTGCTCTGAGATGCTGAAAGCAGCTTTGGTCCCTCCTCCAGCTGTGAAGAACTTCTCTCCATCTTTATCTTTCTCCCTTTGGAACAATATTCATTCTGCCACATCTTGGAATGAAAGGATGGCAGCAGGGATGGGAGGCTAGCAAAAAGCCCTGATGGGCCACCAGTGCCCACAGGAAACACAGGGAATGGAGGTGCAGGGAATGGAGGTGCAGGAGCTGACGGGGGTGGTCCCAGACAAACTGCTCTACTCAATCGATGGCCTCAGCCCCAGGGCAGGAGGCAAAGGGGGCACAGGGGGAGCAGCTGATCCAGCCCTGCCTTGGCTGCTCCTCCCCAGCCCGTGTCTTTCCCCAGCCTCCGGGAGAACTCCATCAGCAAGGAGGGTGGCCCTGTCATTGCCCATGCCCTGCGGAGCAACAGCACCCTCAGGAAGCTGGAGTGAGTCCCATGGGCCCCAGGAGGGCACCCAGACCACCCCTTGGTGTCCCTGGAGCTGTCCTCAAGTTTTAATGAGTGACTTGAGTCCTGTGTCCCTCCAGCTTGGCGGCCAACCTGCTGCAGGATGATGGGGGCAAGGCCATCGCTCTGGCCATCAAAGAGAACCAGGCACTCACGTCCCTGCAGTGAGTTTCCCCCTGGGCATGGCTGGGTTTGGAGCCCCCTGCATGGGCAGGGACACTGCTCATGGCCCTCAGCCCCTCCAGGCTGTGACAGTGGCACCCTTGGGCCACCCTCCATGGGAGGGGTGCTGTGACATCCCAGATGGACCCACGGGGTCTTGCACATCCCTGGATGGGTGCAGATGGGTGTGGAGCCTGGATGGATCAGGGCACACTCACAGCCCAAGGCTTCACCTCTCATTTTCTCCTGTTTGCAGCTTGCAGTGGAACTTCATCCAGGCCAAAACAGCCACAGCCCTGGCACAAGCACTACAGTCCAACAGCAGCCTGGCCAGCCTTGAGTAAGTGAGACACGGGTGGGTGGGTCCTGGGCCCTACTGGAAGAGCCCTTAAAGCTCATCCAGTTTCATCCCTGCCATGGGCAGAGACACCTTTCACCATCACAGGTTGCTCCAACTCCTGTCCAACCTGGCCTTGGACATTTCCAGGGATGCAGGGGCAGCCACAGCTGCTCTGGGCACCCTGTGCCAGGGCCTGCCCACCTCATTCTTCCCAATATCCCATCTAACCCTGCCTCTGGCAGTGGGAAGCCATTTCCCCTTGTCCTGTCCCTGCAAACAGTTGTCCAAAATCCCTCTCCAGACCTTTTGGAGTCCGTTTTGGCACTGGAAATCTGCTGTGTCCCCAGTGCGTGTCCCTGGCTGGGGATGCTCTAAATGCCTTGTGGCCAAGAGCTCCCCCAAGCCATTTGGGAGTGCTGGGCCCTGTGCTGGCTGCCCTGTCCCTGCTCCTGGTTCCCAGGCCACGGGCACACACAGCACTTCTGTCCCAGCCTACAGGAGAACGCCATTGGAGACGAGGGAGTGGCCGCCCTCTCCGCGGCCCTGAAGGTCAACACCACCCTGGCAGATCTGCAGTGAGTATCCAGGCTGCAGCAGGGCCCTGGTGTCACAGCCTAATTATCCTAATTAATACTCCAGGGCCACCTCAGGACAAGTGCTGAAGGGTTCCCTGTTCTCTTGCAGCCTGCAAGTGGCTTCAGTTGGCGCGGCTGGTGCCCGAGCCCTGGCAGAAGCCTTGAAGGTCAACAAGAGCCTGCAGATCCTGGAGTAAGTGCTCCGTGGGGCCACCAAGGGCCCACAGCGGTGCCACTGATCCCTGGGGTGTGTGAGAGCCTGGCCCTTGGCTCAGCACTGCTCCTGCCCTTGCATGGTGATCTCCCAGACCTGTCCCTGGACTCTCTGTGTGCAGTCACTTCTCACCCTCCTCTCATTTGGGGCGGCCCCGGGCTGTCCTTGCTCACTGCTGCCTTTGTTTGTTCTGCAGCCTGCGGGGAAACTCCCTGGGCTTGGCGGGGGCCAAGGCCGTGGCCAGCGCGCTGAGGGTGAACCGCAGCCTCCGCCGGCTCAGGTGAGTATCGCACTGCCAGGCTGGGGCAGGAACAGCCTTTCCAGTCATTCCCTTAGGGAAGAGCGTGGGATGGCCAAGCCAATGGTTCTCAGAAGGGCAAACCCTGAGCAGGGGGCTTTTCCCAATGCCCGGTGCATGCATTTCCTCCTGGTGGCCACATGTCCCTGGCTGGTGCTGTCTGACCCTCCTGCCTCCCACAGCCTGCAGGAAAACTCCCTGGGCATGGACGGAGCCATCTGCATCGCCACAGCCCTGAAGGGCAACCACGGCCTCACCTACGTCAAGTAAGTGCCTGCTGCAGTGGGTGGGAAGGGCAGGGATGGGGGAGAGCACGGGAAACACCCAGGGACCTTCCCCACCGCCAGCACCACCCATCCCTGGCTGCCCACAGGGCAGGGGCACCCCGTGCTCCACCCAGCGTGACAGCCACCACCCCCACACAGCTCCAGACCCCTCGGCTGGTCTCCAGGGATGCCCCTGGGCTAAAGAGCCACCTCAAAAGACAAAAACTCTCCAAAACATTCTAGGGGAGAAGTGGCTCAGCCCCTCCAGCTGTCCAGGGCTGTCTCCAGCTCCTCACCTGGCTGCCTCGGGGCTCTCAAACCCAGAGTGCCCTTGAGCAGGGTCCTGCACGGAGGGAGGGGGGCACAGGTGATGCTGGATGCTGGTGCAAAGCTGGGTAGCGTCTCCTGTCCCCACCAAGGGTCCTGCTGTGCCTCCTACCCCAGCCTGAGCGCCTCTCTTTGCTCCCAGCCTGCAGGGGAATTGCATCGGGCAGTCGGGAGCCAAGATGATCTCGGACACCATCCGGACAAACTCTCCTGACTGTGTCGTGGACATGTGAGGGGGCTTGGAGCGAGGGGGCCCAGGGGTCCCTCTGGCCTGGGGGACTGCAGGGAGCTCCTTGGTGCCCATCTCAGGGATGAGAACTGGGGCAAGGAAAGCTCCTGAGCTCCTGGCATGGCCCAGGAGGTGTCGATCAGGAGTGCAGGAGGGTCAAGACTCGTGTTAAATGCTGAGGGATATTTATGCCCAGGTCTGTGTTCATCCAAGCCCTGGAGGAGCTTCAAGGAACGAGCTAAACACAAAAAGGAGTGAGGAGGGGCAGATGCCACATGCCAAACCTTGCGTTTGTGGGTGATTTATCTGCTGGTGGCAGGAACTCCTCCTGTGATCTCCCTGGTGCTTTGTCACCCCTGGCTAAAAACAGCTCAGTCCTGCAGGCTCCCCTTGAAATCCCACATGGACAGGAGAGATTTGCTGCTGCCTTGCTCAGATGGGAGTGGTGCTGGGGACCTGGGCACTTCCAGCAGGTCCTGGCTGTTGCTGTGCCCTCAGTAACAGGTTGGTGCCGGCCAGACACACCTGAAGTGTTTGGTAGAGCTGTTCTCTATCCAAGAGAGAGGTAACTCAAGGCATAGGAGTGGAACCATCTAGAAAGACCTTGGAAAATAGAGAGTCCTCAGGAAGATGGAGGAGTAGGAGGGTGAATGTAAGAGGACCTGCACTGCCCGAGAGTGGGCTTTCTTCAGCACATCCTGGTGCTACACCAGGACTGCCTCAGCTCAAAGTTCTGCCTCTCAGCTTCAGGCTGGAGCTCTTGAATCTCCTGCTGTTGTCACTGGTGTTCTGTGACCTTGGGATACAGCTTCCCGATGTCCCAGCTGCAGGGTCTGTCCCTAGCAGGTCACCTTTTGGCTAAGAGAGCAAAGGTGGTGCCTTTGTGCGTGTGGCAGAGACCCAGTGACTCTCCAGAGGTGCCAGGTTTGCAGGTGACCCAGCAGCCAAACTGAGCCCCCGGAGGCCCCTGAAGCCACTGTCCCTTGTCCCCAGCCCAGCCAGGACACACTGCCACACTCAGGGCAGAGGGCAGCCAGTGGCTGCTGCAGGGACCTGGGGGCTGACCCCAGAAACACTGGGCTGAGCTCTGGAGATGTAAATGCTTGGGAATAAATTAGTTTCTGGATGAGAAGATGCCTCGTGCAGCCTTGCTCTTGCACTGCAGAACTTTTGGGATGGGCTGTGCTCCACTGCCCTGGGCTGAAAGCTCAGTTCACTGGCACAGTCTGCTGCTGCTGCTGCTGCTGCTGCTGCTCCTGCCTGGCACAAGCAGCTGCAACCAGTAGGGGCTTTGCCAAATGCCTGCTGGCTGTGCTGGAGGCTAGGTGGCAGTGCTGCCTGGAGAGAGAGGCTCTGACTCTGTGCTCACCAGGTATGGAATCACTTTTCCATTTGGGCCTACAGTACAGGAAATAGAAAACTGTGACACAAACTGCAGCCCAGACTGGGAGACTGGGCCTGGTCTTGGGGCTCAGATCACAGACTGGTTGGGGTTGGAAGGAATCTCAAAGCCTATCCATTCCCACTGCCATGGGCAGAACACATTCCTCCAAGCCACATCCAACCTGGTCCTGGACACTGCCAGGGATCCAGGGGCAGCCACAGCTGCTCTGGCACCCTGTGCCAGGGCCTCCCTACCCTCCCAGGGAACAATTCCTGCCAATATCCCACCTATCCCTGCCCTCTGGCAGTGGGAAGCCATTCCCTGTGTCCTGTCTCTCCACCCCTGTCCCCATTCCCTCTGCAGGCCTCCTGGAGCCCCTTTAGGCCCTGGAAGGGGCTCCGAGGTCTTCCTGGAGATTTCTCTGGTTTTAATTCCACTTCTTCAGTCTACCTGGTGCTGCTCTTTGTGCAGACAAGGCCTTGATTAAGTAAAGGATATGTTTAGGATGAATAGATTTAAGCCAGATTTAAAACCAATTGAAATGCGTTCCCAGAGCAGCTTTTCATCCAGTTTTATTAAGCCAAAGGAATGTTTGGACATAATAAAATGCAGGGAAATCAGGCACACGATGCTCACTGGAGTGAGACTTCTGGCACTGCAGTGCACAAGAGCCAGTTTAGTGCAATTAGGAAATAAGTGCACATTACTGAGATTCTCATTATGGATAAACTGCTCATGCTTTGAGATTCACAAACCTGGCAAGCCAAGTTTAATTTTCAGGTTTAATGAACATTATTTACCAACTCCTGAATTCACACTGACACACACTTTTCAGACTGCAGGGTATTAGCTCCTGGCCTCTCCAAAGTTTGTGCTTCAAGAGGCCTCCTGCTGCTGAAGGGTCAGAAGTCATTATCACTTTGCTCCAGTGGCTCTGGCTTCCTTGCTCGGAGACTGGATTTGCCTGGGGAGATTTCCATGCTGTCATCTTCCAGATCCTCCTCCTCCTCATCTTCATCTTCATCCAGGTCAATCTCACTATCCCCTGAGTCGTCCTGCAGGATAGGAAACAAAGAGTCCATGACCAGCTCAGCTCTGCCATGGCCAGGCCTCTTTGCCAGCCCAAAGTGAGGGATGGCAGCACTGTTTTCCCCCTGCACTCCACTCCCAATGGATTGCAAACCTCCTTCCCCACTCCACGGGGCTGATGAACACAAATTCCCTGATTTCTGCTGGGCCTGGCAGGTTGTTTAACATTCAGGTGACAGCTACCGTGAGACCACAGAACGGAGGTGAAGTAGAAGACAATGAACCACAGGAGAGGAACCCACCTGTGCCTTGCGCCGGCCTGGCCGTGCCGGGGCTGGGATCTCCTTGGAGAGCCAGAGCGGAGGAACACGAGAGGCAGCGCAGAAAAAAAAAGTACAAGAACATAAAAGGAAACAGAAAGCACCCAGGCTGGGAGCAGGGGAGAAGGCAGCAAAGGCAGGCACAGCTCAGGTATCCTGTGCCACACCAGCAAGTGACAGAGGCTGGGCGCACACCGCTGGCTCTTCCCTACTCCATTAATTCCTTGAGGGGTTCAAAGCAGCCTCACTGGTTTCAATCCAAGCAGCCTCACTGGTTTCATTCATCCCAGTCCCTGAGCTGGGACACACAGAGGCAAAGATCCCTGAGCTCTGAGAAGCTGCACTCAGAGGGCAAAGCCATGAGACAACTGAAGTGGCTGCAGCTGAGTTAAGTCACTGGTTGAAGGCCTTGGCTTCCCATCCCTGGATGTGCTAGGGCTGGGCCAGCAGGGAGAGAGGGAGAGAGCAGCCAGCAGGGAAGTCTTAAGGGAATAGAAATCGCAGAGTGTGACCATTCAAATCTGTCACTAACATGGCCAAGGACAATCAGGCAGCACTGGGACTAAAACATCTTCCCCTACAGCACAGCACAGCACAGCACTCTGCCCTTCCCAGAAATGGGTCTGGATGTCCAGGACGCAAGAACAGCCTTCACTACACCCATTCTGGCAGGAGCAAAGTGCAGAGTGTGGGCTGCAAGTTCCTCTCCAAGACAAAAGCTGTGGCTGCCCCACCCCTGGAATTGTTTTAAGTCAACGGGGTTTGGAGCAACCTGGTCTGGTGGAATGTGTCTCTGGGTGGAACAAGATGGGTTTTAAGGTCCCTTCCACCTCAAACCATTCTGGGATTCCCAGAAATGTCTCAAGTCCCCTCCCTGAGACAGGCAGCACTGAGGGGTGTCTGCTGGATTGAGACAGAAAGGTTTCATCTGCACTGGGAATTAACAGCAGCACAGGCTCAAACACAAACCCACAGTCACCACAGTTTTACTATTTCCTAGGACTCTCCAAAACAGTGTTCCAGCATAACCTGGAGAGAACAGCCCCACTGCTCCTGGGATGGCAGCAGCTTTTTGGTATGGTGGGGACAGCTAACTGCAAATGCCAACCACATCCCAGCAGCTGGCTTCAGCTTCCTGGTGCAGATGTAGCCACTCAGGTGTGCCCAGAGGCACAGAAAGGCTGCCCATAGATTCCAAAGTCTGGGCACAGACACAGAGCAAGTGCCTCCTGTGCAAACCTGTGTGTGCCTCTGACTCTGTCCACTCACACGTAACCCAGGAGCCCTGGGGCAGCAGGAATCCCAAGGGCACAGCTCACAGTCCTGCTCTCATCCCTGTCCCATCTTCCAGAGGACTGATGCTGCCAGTACAAGCCATGGAAAGGGCTGCAAGGATTGACTTTTCAGAGCAATGAAGGGGATTTAGGTCCCTGTATTTAACTCCTGCTGCACTGCACTGGTCCCTCTTCCCAGAAATCTGCCCCAGAGCTCACAACAACATTCCTGCAGCCTGTGTGTCACTAGTTCTGCACTGCAGGATGGGGTGAAAGGACATGGAGCACACAGACTCCAAGAACAAAGGAAAAATAAGGAAATACATGTCTATGCTGAGCAAAGTTGTCAGCCATTGGAAAGGAGGGGAAAAGCAGGCCTAAAGTGTGAGGATTCAGCAGGTTAAAAGGTGTCTCTCCAGCTGAGGAGAGGGCTGGCATCTAAAGCCCTGTCAGAGAAGCTCTGCAGACACGAGATGGTTACTCACATCTTCCTCCATGTCTCCACCTTGCATTGATCCCACGATCCGTGTGCCAACTCTTCCTGCAGGAGCAAAGAGAATCCCCATCAAACCTGGCTCATCGTTGCAGGGAGAGAGGAGGAATGGTAAAGCTCAGGGTGTAACCCTCAGTGAGAGGATGAGATCCCAATTCATGCAGTCACCCCCCTTGTGAAGCCTCATTGCTCAGGAGAAGGTAGGAGGGGGGTAAGGCTGACAGTAATTAACATTGGACTCAATGATCTTGGAGTTCTTCTCCAACATTAATGATTCTATGATTCTAATTCCAGTCAGGGTGCTATTTCCAGAGCTACCTTATTCCAGCAAATTCTATCTGAACCAAGAAACCTTTTTTACTGTGAGGGCAGTCAAATACTGGAACAAAGTTGCCATGAGAAGCTTAGGCCAAGTCTCCATCCATGGAGATGCTCAAAACTAAACTGGATGTGGTCCTGGACAAGCAGCTCAAACCTCCTGTTAGAGCAGAGAGGTTGCTCTAGATGATCTTCCAACCCCCAAAATCCATGAACCGACATATTTCTTCCTCTGTACACAGAGAACAAAAGCCTGGTTTTCCCATGTGGTGAACCCTTTGTCCTTTAGGGAGCTCAGACCCTTTCTGATACTCCAGGATGGATTGAATCTCACAGGAACCCCTGGCCATGCCCAGGCAAACCTCAAGAATTTCCTCTTGGGAGTTTGATGTGAGGCTGAAGAGGGAGGTGGGGATCTGCAGGGAGCTCACTGAGAGGGGTGCACACGTGTGCCTGCTTGGCTGGTTTTGGCTACTCAGAGGCTGTGGGAAGATGCTAGCAGGTCTCCTTTGCTGGGGAGGGAACCTGGAAGCGTTGGGAATGGGGAGGGCAGAGCTGTGAGCAGGGAAAAGCTCCTGTGGGCTGCCTGGGTGACTCAGCCCTGCTGCTGCAGCCACAGAACCCCCTCAACACTGGATCCTATTTCCAGCCCAGCTGTGTCCATCCCATCTCACCATCTGTTCATTTCCTGCCATCACCAGCTTCCACCATGCCAAATATGGGTTGTTCCAACCTAGAACAATCCAATCTGTGCTGTTTTTAGCATGAAAACAAGGCAGCTTTATAATATACCCTGGCAAACCTCTTTTTTTCCTACTTCCCAAAGCACAAAAGATGACAGGTCCCCTTTGTCCCACACAGTTTGAGCTGAGTTGGTGGTAGGAAAAAGCTGCCTAACTCATCCACAGCTCACCAAAAATCCCTTGTTGTATCAAGGCAGATCATTAAAAGGATTTTATGTCTTTATACAAAAAGCAGTGGCCTCTGTGCAGCAGTTGCTCGTAACACAGGAAGTGGAGATGGAATGAAAAGATTTCTGGATAGATCTGTCTTCAGGCTTTGGAGACTTTTGCTCTAATTTATGCTACACTATATGGTATAAATTTGGAGGTCATTACACCTGACATCCTTAGATGACAACAGAACTCCTTTTTTTGCTCAGCCTACAAATAACTCTTGAGTTTAACTGCATTTTTACTCTGTAGAAGGCTCAACATAAAGTGTAAAATTGGGAATTACTACTTCAAAAAGGAGAAAGCTGCAGGGAGCTCCTAAAATATGACAAAGCCGAGAGAGATTCTGAATATAAATGAGAATCAAGATATCAGATAAGGAGAGCTGATGGAATAGGACAGTTCAAAATGCCAAGGGAAGAGCTTAGAGAATGCTCACAGGAGGTGTGCAGGATGCTGCTCCTCCACCTGTCGGAATAGTGCAGACATCCTATGGACACGTAACTGCTCACACCTGGAGGAACTTGAGGAGCTGGTACTGCCTGGACTTGGATCCCTGCATTGTCTAAGCCAGGAGCACCTCTCTGAACTAGCAACTGTGGGATCAGCAGGGTTAGGTCCTGCAGCAAACTCTGGGACCCTGCCAGGAGAGACCCCATGATGCAGAGGGGCTGGGACTTCTCCTGAGCACTAAGATGTAAAGAGGAGAGAAATTAGATGTTCCATAGAGCATTATTTTCACTTCCAGACCATAACCCCCCGTGTTTCCCTGTTTCTGTGTGTACTGGGGGCAGGCAGGAAACAGAGGAGTCACCTGCATGGCACAGGGAGAGCTGGGGATGTTGTCATTTGGTGTCCTGGGTTCAGTTCAGCTGGGCTCATACAGCTTCCAAGAGAAGACAGCCTGTGTTGTTTCCTTACACATAATGTGAATCCAGCTGGGACAGGCTGTACAGAGCAGTAATTAAGAAAGATGCTGGTAATGAACAGGCTGTGATTCACTGCACATTTGGAGTCAAATCTTCTCCCTGTGCATGGCCATGGTTTGTAGGCACTGAGCCCTCAGAGTGCAGAAGGGAATGCGCATCCCGGATTTGGAGCCTGTGAGCTGTTGCCATTTTCCCTCTCTGTGATGCTCCCCATTGTACCAACCTGTGCAGCTTCCTGGGATGGAGCCACTGGGCTGGGATGATTCCCAGCTCCTCACCCAGCAGTGGGTACAGGTTAATCCTGTGCCTCACAGCAAGGAGTGACATACAACCTGAGAGTCTGGACAGCCTGGGATGGGGGGCAGGTGGATTTGGAGCTGACACATTTTACTCCCAATCTGGAGACCTGCTGTCAGTCTCCAGTGCTTAATGTGAATTCACAGCATGAGCTCGCAGAAGACACCTTTCTTCCCTCTGCATCACATTCCCTTCCACAGACAGAAAAACGGGATGAACCTTCTGCCTGATCCCTTTGGGCACTGTGTTCTTAATCACAGAGTGATGGAATACCCTGAGTGGGGAGGGACTCACAAGGATTATCCAGTCCAGCTCCTGGCCCTGCACAGACACCCCAACAATCCCACCTGAGCATCCCTGGCAGCGCTGTCCAAACGCTCCTGGAGCTCTGGCAGCCTCGGGGCCGTGCCCATTCCCTGGGGAGCCTGGGCAGTGCCCAGCACCTCTGGGGGAAGAACCTTTCCCTGAGATCCAGCCTCACCCTGCCCTGGCCCAGCTCCAGCCATTCCCTGTCCCTGTCCCATGGATCGGAGCTGCCCCTCGGGAGGAGCTGCAGCCCCTGCTGAGCTCTGCCCTCAGTCTCCTTCTGCAGCTGAACAATCCAAGTGCCCTCAGCTGCTCCTCAGACCCTTCCCCGTGCCCATGTCCCTCCTTTGAACACTCTCCAACAGCTTTAGATCCTTCTGATATTGTGGCACCCACAACTGCCCCAGAGCCGAGGTGAGGCCATACCAGGGCAGAGCAGAACAATCCCTGCCCTTAGTGCAAGACCCTGATCCCAGCAGCATTTTCCATGCATTGCCAAAATCCAGGGATTCATTAAGCACAGCACAGCTGCTGCATGGGGGAGCACACTTCAGTTTATTTCTCACACGTCCATGAAAAGGAAATCTGCTTGGAAGTGAGGGAGCTGTTCCCACCATTTCAGACCTACAGCCTCTTCTCCTTCCCTAGGTCTGGTGTTGGGATGGCCCACACTTGGGCAAGGTTGAGAGGGAAGGAAAACATTCTAGAAATTCCATAGCAGAAATCTGAACATGTCCACAAGCTGGAGAGAGAAATTGCACAAGCAGAGTGACAATTCTCACTGAGAACAGGACTTCCCTGCTTTTCAGCCTGCCTGTGGCATGGAAGGATTGGAAACAGAACTGTGGAGGCTCACCTGAGAAGATTTGCTTGTCAAACCTACAGGACAGGAATTTACATTCCCTACAGGAATGAAAAAAAATGATGGGTAATTGAGGCTCTGCAGCCTTCCCCCAGCATGCAGGGTGCCACAGGCACTCAGCAGCAAGTGCCCTCTCTGCCAGCACATCATTAACACCCTGATCCTCTGGGCCAGCTCTGCCAAGGAAAGGGGCTCCAAGAGAGCTGCTCTCACTGTGTGACACCTGTCTGCTAAAAAATCAGGGTTGTATAAAGCTGTCTTCTTACAGTGAAGATCAAATGGGGCTGAAGTTGTTCTTGTCTCAGTAGTGAAGTAGTCTCTGAGGTCTGGTCAGCTCATATCACTTCAAAATCTGTCACTTCTGATAGTGTGGGTGACAAAAATCTATTTAGTTCAAGGGGAGCCTGGACAGAAAAATGTTCTGAGGGTTAGCTTAAATCTGTGGAAGCCACAAGTGATGGGGTTGAAACAGCTTGAGAGCAGCAGGGAACCTGAGGGAAGTCCCCATGTGCTTCCCCAGACATTTTCTTTCAGCCAGGGCTGGGGAGAGCCCAGGCTGGCTGGATGCTAAAGCTGATCCAGCACAGTGGCTTCTGCATTCCAAGGACAAGGCTGTGCACCCTTTACCTTTACAAAGGTAAAGGGTTTACAAAGCCCACCCCAGCTTTACAAAGGCTTTACAAAGCCCACCCCAGCTGCACATGAACAATCATCCTGCTTCAAACCACTTGTCTATGGCCTGTTTCAGGCAAGAGGTTTCTCTACAATGCAAATGGTTAAGACTTGCAATGCTGAAAGAATTTCTTTTCCTTTGGCTATCTGACAGAACAAGAATCTTACTGCAAGTGCCACTACAAATTCAGGGAATTGTATTTGTCACAGCCTCAAATATCTATTGACAGAATAAATAGTGAATGTGAGATTTTATTCACATTGACAATGCTAAAATTAAAATGTAGAGACCAGATTGCCTTCAGCTCTGGCGTCCCCAGCACAGGAAGGATGTGGAGCTGTCGGGAGCAAGTCCAGAGGAGCCCACGGAGCTGCCCCAAAGGCTGGAGCCCCTCTGCTCTGGGGCCAGGGTGGGAGAGCTGGGGATGCTCACCTGGAGAAAGCTCCAGGGAGAACTTAGAGCCCCTTCCAGGGCCTCTCCAGGAGATCTGGAGAGGGATTTGGGACAAGAGATGGAGGGTCAGGACAGAGGGAATGGCTTCCCACTGCCAGAGGGCAGGGATGGATGGGATAAAATAAAGAACTGTTCCCTGGGAGGGTGGGGAGGCCCTGGCACAGGGTGCCCAGAGCAGCTGTGGCTGCCCCTGGATCCCTGGCAGTGTCCAAGGCCAGGTTGGACGGGGCTTGGAACACCCTGGGATAGAGGAAGGTGTCCCAGCCCACGGCAGGGGATGGGATGAGATGAACTTTAAGGCCCTTCCAACCCAAAGCAATCTGGGATTCTGTGATAAATCAGTGTATTCTCTAATCTACAAAAGCAAATGATCAGTGACATGGGTTTACTACAATAAGCCCCCTTAGGGAGGGGACCTTCCTGTAAGTGTGACCAGAAGCAATATTTTCAAACCTGCATTTAGTTTGAATATTGCTGCATCTAGACAGAGCTGACGAAAGGGCTCTTGAGGGTGAGTGTGCTGATTTTTCTTGGTTATACCAAGTGGCCTAAAAAGAGGGGTTCTCTCTCCCCAAGACTCTTGCCTGTATAATGGCAAAACACACTGGAATATCTGCCCACCACAGAGAGAGGGAGGAAGCCTTATCTTCCAGCATGGATAACCTGGGAATTAGAGATGTAAAAGTGCACCCTAGCAGCCACAGGGACTGAGCACAGTGGGCCCTTTCTCCTCAGTTTGAGAGCAAACGTGGCTCAGCAGCATCACCATGTAAGAAAACACAAAGCTTCAAAAGAAAGTGACTGAAATATCTGAAATTGAGTCAAGGAAAAAAAGCAGTAATTAATAGAAATAATGTTCTTGTTTTGCTGCCTTGATCATTAAGTGTATTTTAAATGCAAATTGCTGAGGAACACCAGCACATCTGTGATGTGCTTAATAGCAAACAGGCAGAGAATATTCAGGCCTGGTTTTCTAAAGAAGATGCTGCTTCTGACATTAATCTCAGGTCTTAAATTCTGATGAACTAATACTGAGTTTCCATTATGGGTAATTAATGATAACAAAGCTCTTCCTAGAAAAGAAATCTACTGGCAGCAAAATCTACAGTAAAACTCTAAAACTGCTATTAAGAGCAGCAGGGACTCAGAGTATGGTGTTCTCTGAGATGAAACATCACTGACAGTTACAGGGTCCTTCCAAAGCTCTAAAATCAGTGTACAAACCTTTCCTTGAGAAATGCCAATGTAAAATATTCCTTAGAGAATATCAGTGTTTCTAGCACTTAACAGGACTTTTCAATTTTCAAGAAAAACAGAGGAAGGGAGGATAAAAAATGCTTAAATTACACTGGCTTGAGAACATCAGCTTCTTTCCCTGGTCTCAGTCAGATGGGGGAAGGCAGAATTCCACTCACAAAACCCCACATGTTTGTAGTTTATCTATGGAACAGGTTCCAGCAGGAGTGGTGGCACAAGAAATCCTCCACACAGGCACTTCCTCCAGACCCCAGAGAAGTTTGTGCTGAGAGTTCAGAATCCCTCACTGCTAACAAAAAGAACTACCCCCATTTCCTGGCTGTGTTTTGCTCGACTCCAGACTAAGCAGAACATTTCTTTCCCACCTGAGTGAAACACAGACCTTCCCACAGCAATTCCTCTGAGCTGCCTGTGAGCAGTGGGAGGCCAGGGGCTGCAGCTGCACTCCCCAGAAAGCAGTACAGGACAGAAGGCTCACATCCCTCGCTGAGAGCAGCAGCTCAGGTGTGCTCCACCTGTGCGCAGTCAGTGCAGGTGGCTTTACTGACTCACTGAAGGTTTCCCAGCTAAAACAGGTGCCAACAGCTACAGGGAAATAAATGTTTTGCCATGAGAAATGGGATTGCTTCCCTAAGGCTTTGTATAGAACTGCTTCAGGAATGTGTAAGACAATACCGAGGCAGGATTTTCCCCACACAGTCATTTTTTTCCCCAGTAAACAATCCTTCATTTGCTCCCCTGGAAGCACTGTTTTTTCCACAGGGATTTATCCTCTTACAGCTCCTGAGAGCTGAGCAGTGCCAATATCCTGAAGGGTGACAGGAGATTCTTACATTTGCAGCTACTCAGGTAATTCCAGCACATCCTTGTGGATCAAGGCAGTTCAGGAAGGGTTAGGATACCTTGCAGGAGAGCTTCCGTGCTGATGCGGTGCCTCGTGATCTGCAAATCCCCCTCGCTGTCAGATCCTTCATCCTCCTGGATTTCTATGTCAGAGTCATCATTACCTGGTTAAAAACAAAGCCAGCTGATGAATATCACCCAAAGCAAGCCCCAGCCCAGAACAGCAGCTGGACACAGGAACTACCAACAGTTCTACCTTTGTTCAAGCCCAAGAGGAATTGAAAATGCAGCTGCAAAGAGCATTAGCTCTACATGAGAGCACAGGAAAATGGCCAATATCTACATCCCAAGGAGAAATCCTTCAGCATGGGAGTGCCAAAGCAGCATTCACTGTAGAAAAGAGCCTTGGGACAATCCCAGACCGTACCATACAGGTGCTGTTTAAACACCCCCTCTGGATATGAAGAGAAGGTGATACTTCAGCAACTGATTTAAAGATAAAACTCTCTGAAAAGCATTTGGGAAGTGTGTGTTTATTATCATCCTGGTTTTACCCTGACACCAGTAATGTCAAAACCCATCTTCCTTGGACTATTTGCCTTTAATTTAATCCTAGATAAGCACAGTTCCACATCCTCAGATAAAGGAATGCAGCTACAGCCAAACCCAAGATGCTGGAGAGACAGGGAAGCTTCCAAAGACGCAGGAACTTCTTCAGGTATTTTCATCATCTGCCTTTGTTTCCTCCTCCCCATCCAAAGCAGAGTTTCCAGTCCAGTGCCAGGACAAACCCAATAGGACCCCATGGGAGGACCCAGCACAGCAACATTTACTGCTGATTATTTAGAGAAAATAGGCACTTCTTTCCCAGGTACATTTAATTACACACATGTCTGAGCTGAAAATGGAAATAACTACTTCAATTAGGATTAGTAATGAGCTGACACATCTTTGCAGTATTTAATTATCAGACAATATACAAATATTAGACATTTTCCCATCCTCTTTTTCTCTGCAAAATTAAGTTTATGAGAAAATGGCAAGGGTAGTATCTGCTAGCCTGGTAAGATTACAAGGCTCCAGCAGAGTTAGCAGCAATTTCTATTTGCACTTTCTTCTTTGGCAAGTGAGGGAATCACTCACTGCTGTGTGACCTGGATGCTGCTTCTGTTTGCCTGGCATTTAGGAAACTGAGGTTTTGCTCAGCTTTGCATGGGCAAACTTCTTAGGGGAAGTCATGTGGAGCTTACAGAAAGGATTCAACTTTGTGCTCAGTATATTAAAGAACGAATTTATCACATCAGTGATGGCTCTTACTGCTACTAAAATGCCCTCATTCTTATTTTGTGGGGTTTTTTTCTTCCTTCTTGGTTATTTATTTTATTTTTAGCAGCAATTTCTCCCTTTCAGGTTTTGTCATTTGTGTTCCTGTTAGGCAGCAGCACTGCCAAGAGCTGAGGATGCTGCAGGGAGCCCACTGATTGCTTGGCCAAACCTTTCCCATTCCATGCCCATCCGTGCTTCCTGCTTCTGTCTGAGATCTCCTGAGCACCGGCTGTCAGCTGAGCAGGGACCAACAGATTCCCACTGCCACAGAGAAGGGTTGGATGGGATATGGGGAAGAAATTCTTCCCTGTGCCTTTAAAAAATGCCTTTCAAGCCAAATGAAAATACAAATTTACCAACTGAACTCCCAGCATGTCATGGAGTGGTCTGGCTTGGAAGAGACCTCACCCCCTGTCATGAGCAGGGACACCTCCCACTATCCCAGGGTGTTCCAAGCCCCAATGTCCAACCTGGCCTTGGACACTTCCAGGGATCCAGGGGCAGCCACAGCTGCTCTGGGCACACTGTGCCAGGGCCTCCTCCCAGGGAAGAGTTTCTTCCCAATAACCACAGTACAGCACTTTTCCTGCTGAGCTGTGACTTTGAAACAAATCTTGTTATGGATCCATGGCAAGAGTTAGGGTTTTCCTTGAACAGCCTGGCAGGAATCCTGGAGCAGAGAGCCCAGCTCGGAGCATCACTGCAGTGAGCTCGTGCCAGAGGCTCAGAGAAGTGACAGCTGCAAATGCAAATTCAGCAGTGCTGAAATCCCTGCCTCCAAGCCTCCAGCTCCCTCTTGAAAAGACATCAAGCACCTTTTTCACTCCCCAAAAACACATATACTGCTCCAATCCAGCCCAAGGGCTGCTATCACCAAGCTCTGCCCATGGACAATCTGAGTCATCAGCTGAGCTGAACTGTGCTGAGCCAAAATCCCAAGGACACAGAATCAGAGCACAGTGCTAAAATATTATTCAAACACACAAGATAAAGAGAAGCTGAGTACAGACTTTTTATCAGGATTAAACACTAGCCCAGTGCTGTCTGCAACCTGTCCTAGACAGTGTTCCACCACCAACCCTTCACCCAGTGTGCCCAGTTCTCACCAAAATATTCTTGGTATTCATAAAAAGTTACAGTTCAAAAGTTTCATTTAACAACATGCAAAAAGACTTATTGCCCTAGAAGAAACCACAATCTCATATGTGTATCACTGCACAGCCAACTACAGTCAATTTTGGGGAGACAAGGAACATTCTTTATGAAAAAAACAGATTTTTCTCAGGATCAGCATAAAGCAATGAAGAATGAATCAACCACAGCACCACAAACTGCCAGGTGCTTGTACATGGAGCACAGAACCCACGGAATGGAGCCGACTTATGAGATTTATATGGGTTTACATGAGGATTATTGGAATTCTCACAACAGACTTATTTATTATTATTCAGCAACCCATACACCCCAATTGAGCTCAAGCTGGCAGCCTCCAGAAGTTTCAGAGTGAGGTTTTAAGCAGCTCTTGTATTTTTATTATGAAGAGGTAATCAGCAGAACAAGTCTGTAAATTGTGCTGGGCCCATCTCCCCATTGCTGTGATTGCCTCTGCTGCACAGAAAACACTCCAAATATCAGCCTACCTGAGGGAGGATATACTGGGATTTTAAATCCCACTTGACTTTTATTTCAACATTTCTATTTCATAAAGATGGGTTTCAGTCAACTTAATTAGTTTCCTTTAAAGCTGTCCAGCCACAAAAAATACATCCTGATTCCACTGATCTCCAAAGGTGGGATTTTTGTTCCTGTTCCCACTGCTCCCAGAAAAAAAGCCAGAGCTGATACCTGGACATTTCAATACCATATTGAAATGATTTAATTTCTGGTAATTTGCAATGCTTGAAGGAAAAGCTGCATGATTTAATAACTTAGCAGTGATTTCATTGCAGATTTGGTAGCTTGTATCAATACTCAAGTAAAGGTATCCAGCTGTAAAATAAGAAGTTACTGTGGTGAGAATAATGAGCACAGTGGCCACTGTTTATTGATATGCTCTGGAATTAGCTGTAAGTGCTGTGCAAGGTGTCCAATTTCATCAGAAAATCACTGCCTTGGAAACACAGGCACCGGCTCCACAGCAATTACTGCACTCAGCAGGATGCTGGTTTTGGTGAGAAAACATCAGGAGAACAATCAAATGGGCAAGTGACAGCCACTTGATCCTGAATGAAATCCAGTTAATTGCTAGCATGAAATAAGGGAACAGCAAAAACCAAAGGGGGTGAGATTGGGATTTTTGATGTGCTGAAGGAGAATGAAGCCCAGTTCCTACTGAGACACTAATTTTGAAGACCTTAGAAAAACTATATTGCTGACTTAGCTGAGAAGATAAGCTTTGCAGAAATCAGTTAAAACTTAGAGGATGGTTAAAGAGAGACCAGATTTCAGATAAGTTATCCCGGATCAAATCACTCATTGCTTGTCAACTCTGTGTTTGTGTAAAGCTTCCTTGCAGAAGCTAATCAATACCCCAGGAATACAAAACAATTGCAAACCTCCTGTTTTCAGAAACAACCTATTGAAATAGGCCTGGAAAACAGGAAACAGGGAGTCCTACCAAGGATCCATGAATCATGACACAGCAAAAGGTTGAAAGGTTAGAACGAGGAAGACTCATTTTACTTCCTCATTTCTAGTGACCCCTCCTCAGAATAGACCCCCGACTCATTTCAGGGAACAAACTGCGCATGCTTAATAGCCTTTTTGTTAATTAGCATACGAAGCGGAGAAGAGGAGGTGACAAGGGTATGAATATGCATTTGTATTTTGTGTATTCAACACTACTGTGGATAAAAGGCTTTGTAATCACCTGTGATCTTTGTAGCGCTCATTAGGGAAATATCCCAGCGCTGCCCAGCCGTAATAAACATACACTTTCTAACTTTAACAGTTAGGGAGCCTTTTGTCTGTCACAGTTGGGTATCGATATTAGATCGATATTCATATTTTAGTAAATCACTACTGAAAGCCTCAGCTCTGCCAAACCCATCCTATTGTCACACCAAACCCCACCAGGCTCTGTATCAGCCTGCACACTCCTAAACCCACAGCTCTGCAATCTGAAGGGAAAGAAAGGCTTGGATGTAAAAATATCTGGAGGGAACGAACATCCTTTGTCCTTAGCACAAAACTGAGATCTGTTATCTGACCTCTAAGAAAAAGTAAGCCTGGTACTGCGAGCTACTGAGCAAGGTCCAAAAGTGTGTAACTCCTGGGAATTCCAGTGGAAAACTTGGATGGCCAGAGCTGTGTAGCCAAAAACTGGGCAGTAACAGCAACATATAGCAACAAGCAGGTTGCAGAGATAGCTCTGAGCGCACTTATTTACCTTGCCTGGTCATTTTAAGATCACAGAATCATGGAATAATTTGGATTGCAAGGGAATTTAAACTCATCCCATTCCAGCCCTGCCATGGGCAGGGACACCTCCCCCTAACCCAGGCTGCTCCAAGTCCATCCAGCCTGGTCTATCTACAGCATCCAAACTCCCAATTTATCAGTAAGGATGATTAACCACTGCCTAGGGAACCAATAGGTCTCAGCCACTTGAAATAATTAAAATGAACTCAGGATTACAAGCTCCACTTAAACTGGGATTTGGAGTGATAGCAGGAGTGAGCAGTTAGGTTATTTTTGGGCCCATTTGATAAAGAGGTCATATTTGGTGACCAGAACCATTTCTAACAGTCTTACAAGCCAAAAATCCATCCAAGCACTATTAAATTAGACCATGAATTTGCAATTACCCAACAAGCACAACACAAAGCTCCTGTGGACCAGTTCCAAGTGTCTCTTCAAGAAGATGGATGGCCTGAGCACCAGCAATATCATCCAGGAATCATCCAGGAGTTACCCCTCAAATCCCACAGCTGCTGCAATGGGGCTTTTTGTTTGTCTGCTGGCAGATTTTAAAGCATCAGCTCTGGAATAGAAAGGGTGCACCCAGGAGCATCCAAATCCTCTGGTTATTGCTGAACAAGATTGAAGTAGTGCTGACTTCAAATGCTAGGGAAAATGAATGTTTATTCATTCTACAGACCAAGCAAGAGGATGCAGGGTGGACTGACTGGAGCAGCACAACAGAAAGTGGCTGAAACAACCAAAAATTAAGTTTTACAGCAAATACTTCTGCATATTTAAATTAATCCTGTGCACAGCACTGGCCAAAAGAAATATAGGAAATATCTTGAAAAATTCAAAGCATTTATGTTTTTACACTTTCAAAACAAAACGTTTTACATTTTTAGAAATATAGTTCATATATATTCCAAGAAAGGTGGAGAGAGACTTTGGACAAGGGCCTGTAGTGCCAGGACAACAGAGAATGGCTTCCCACTGGCAGAGGGCAGGGCTGGATGGGATATGGGGAAGGAATTGTTTCCTATGAGGGTGTGCAGGCCCTGGCACAGGGTGCCCAGAGCAGCTGTGGCTGCCCCTGGATCCCTGGCAGTGTCCAAGGCCAGGCTGGATGGGGCTTGGAGCAGCCTGGGCTAGTGGGAGGTGTCCCTGCCCATGGCAGGGGGTGGCACTGGATGAGTTTTGGGGTCCCTTCCAACCCAAACCACTCTGGGATCCTGTGATTCTGCATTGTCTTCTTTTAAACTGATAAAAAGTTCTTAAAGAATGTGAGAAAATTCATTGGAAAAAGTGTGTAAAAAAAGCAAAAAAGAAAGCTCTGTAAATGCAGTAAAATGAAGAGTCTGAGAAAATATTTCAGTCTAGAAACATTCCAAGTTGTTCGTTTTTGCTCAACGAAGTATTTGCAATTTTGGATAAACCTGAGGAAATAAATTGAATTTCTGCTGTGGTCAGTAACCTTCCCTGGCCTCTCCTCTCACACAACCCAGTATCAGAGCATCCAGTACCCACACCTGCCAGGAGTACTATCTCCAGCCTTCATCCAAGCAGTGTCTAATACACTGTTTTAAGTGTATACACTTTGCCATTAACAAGGAAACCAAGCCCTGAGTTTCAGGCAATTGGATTTGTTACGTGGCACCAGTCCTGGATGTGGCACAGGGGCAGCAGATGTGTGAGACACCACTGCCGGCATCAGCCTCTATGAGAGCATCTTCTGCCAAGCAAAGATGAGAAAAACAGCAATTTCCTCCCTGCTCAGCACAAAAGACATTTTTATACTGCTGCAAATACTTAATTGTGTGTATTTCATCAGGCAGGTAATACTCAGAGCCTGATCTGTAGCTAGAGTTCAAAATCTTTATGTTGTTTAAGAACAGTATTTCAGACAATTTAGTGTCAGTTTTTTGGGTTTTTTTTTTAGTGTAGTGGTTTTATGGAGTTGCTCTGTCAGAGAGAAAAGCTGATTTGCAACGTGTGAAAGCGAAGGAAAAAAGAATCAGACTGTTGATCAATAACACTAAATAATTTTCCCAGTTTTATGTGAGTGCTATATCCATGGACTTTATTTTTAACACAGACCTGCACAGCTCAACCTCCATCCGACAGCTCTCCTCCCAAGAAAGGGGATTTAGGCTTCTCAGCCTGAAACTCAACTGAGAGCTGTCCGAAACTCCTGCAGCTTCATTGCAGAGAGAAATGAAGTGTTAATTTGGAACCCTTCTTACCAAATTAGCAGGAGATAAGGTCAGGAGATCCAGACAATGCGAGAGCTGATCAATTACGTGGCTTGGTAAAGGTAACTGTGCTCACAGGGCAGACAGGATGCTGACTTTTATCAGTTAATGGCAACAAATTTATCACCACCTGCCACCCACGCTGTTAGAAAAGGCTCATTAAGTGTTTTGCAGCTCCCAGGGGCAAAGCGTAACAGAGTGAGAGAAGCTGCCCTGTTCCTTTGGGGCACTGCCCCTGCCGCCCCTCTAAGGAGGGATGCAATGAACATGTTCCAAGGCAGCTCACTCCCCCACCCCAACATTCCAGAATTAGCTAGGGACTCCTGGGACAGTGGGAGAACCAGGCCAGCCTGCCCACCTTCCACTGAGCAGAGAAGGAGCTCATCCCTTCATCTCCAGAACCTGCTGCATGAGCAAGACAAGTCAGAGCAGGACCCACTTCAACCATCCAGATGTCTGTTGTGTTGAAGGTCCAGACAACAAAGTCCTAACTTTCCAAACAAACTGAAGATGGAATAAAACTTCAGATAAAATCATCTTGCTTTGTGTGGGGGCATTACTCAAAAATGTAAGTGGCATAATGAAGTATTTAGCAGGGTCTGTGGTGACAGGACAAGGAGTGCTGGTTTTAAACTGAAAGAGGGTCAATTTAGACAAGAAATTGGGAAGGAATTCTTCCCTGTGAGGGTGGTGAGGCCCTGGCACAGGGTGCCCAGAGAAGCTGTGGCTGCCCCTGGATCCCTGGCAGTGTCCAAGGGGCCTGGAGTGACCTGGGGTAGTGGAAGGTGTCCCTGCCTATGGCAGGGCTGGAATCGGATGAGCTTTAAGCTCCCTTCCCACTCAAAGCAGTCTGGGAGTCTATGAAATATTTTTTCCCTCCAAAAACCTGCTTCAGAAAGATGCTTCTGATGGTGAAGTCCTTCTTAACTCTTCCCTGTCACTGGCTTACTACAGGGCACATCCTCTCTCAGGAGCATGCAGCACCCAAAATGCAAACAGCTGAGAGGCTGAAGTGCTCAGGGCTGCAGCACCTCACACCATTTCCTCATCATGCTCACATGATAAAATCTTGAGTCTTGATAAAATCACTGCCAGATCCAGCTGCAGGCCCCTGGGGAATCCTCTCCAGCAGGAAGTCCATCCCTCAGGTGATCCCTGTTTCCTGTGAGTTGCACATTAACCCTGGGGGAGGTTGGGCAGGCAAAGCTGCTCAGCAGTGCTGAGCCCAGCGTGCTGCTCTTTCTGTGTTTCCTCTTGTGCCAAACGTGTATTTTTCCCCGTCATGAGGATCCTGGGATTAACACAGCTCCTCTGTAAACAAACTGTGCCCTGTCAGACACCAACTTCTGCGTTCTCTCACCAAAGCAAATCTCTTGGGTTTGAGTTGTTTAAAGGGCAGTATTTAATTAATAACGAGAGGAGGAGGGGGGTCTGCTCTAAGGGGAGAGCCCAGGTTGTTAAGTGTGAGCAGACTGCGGTCTTGGGGAGTTTTACAACATTCTATTAATTAACCTCTGTGCTCCTGAGTGTAAAGCAGCCCTGGAGAGCCAAATTTCCTGTCTCAGTTCCACCCCTACAGACTTTCACAGACAAAGGCAGGTGGAGCTGACAGAGATGACTTGATTTGCCAAGGTGATGGGACAGTCAATAAATGAGCCAGCTCTGGAAAGCAGGATCCTGGTGCTTTTCTCACTAGAATAAATGCTAATTATGACAACTGAATTAAGATGTATCATTACATCTTAATTACATTCATGTACTTGAATTAAGATGTATCATAGTAATATTTGAGGTCATTAAAAGTAATAATCACATTCTTAGGTGGCAGTTAAATCCGTCACTAAAAGGCAGAGTTCCTTTTATTTCAGAGATGCAAAATGACAGAACAGTTTTCCAGCTGAAAATCCACAGGCAAGGACAAAGTAGGGCAGCAAATTTTCATGTTATACCTCACACTGCCAATTACTGGTGACTGATGCCCACCTCCTCTTGAACTTTTTTACCCCCAAAACTGTCAGAGAGCAGGACTGGCACTTTTTCATGCAAATAAATCCTTGAAATAATTCCACATTCTTGTAATTTACATTACAAATCCTGTATTTCAGCTAAAACTTCTTCACTCTTTACCTCATTCATACCAGATCAAAGATGGGCAGAAATCAGGGAATTTCCTGTTTCATGAGTTTGCTCTGAAAATCTCAGACACCAAACAAACTGTGAAGAGCAACTTTTATGTCTTTATTCAATTTCAGCTTTCGTGAATTCTCCCTCTGACCCTGAGAATTAACTTCCTTCCTCATTTCTCCCAGTATCAAATAAAAATGCCCAGACTGCAATATTAAATTCATTGGGGTAGTTCATGATGAAGTTCTGGCTGGTGTTTGGCTCAAAAAGAGCAGTATCTGGTTTGTGAGCTTTCTACAGAGTCTCAAGAGGTCATTAATTCCCTTCTGATCCTAATTAATTAAGAAGTAGTTTAGGAAAAAAAATTTAAAAACCCCCTTAATTCCATTCCCATTTTGCATGTACACTAAACCAAACAAATGCAGGGAGGCAAATGTGGATCCTATTGAGAAGACTGATGATATTAAAGAGGATTTTAAGCTGTGAGTTTTCATCTGGGAAAGTTCTGATCTGTGTCATAAGGAATCATTCTGAACACAGAACCAAACTCTGTCCTTAGCAAGTGCTGACAACAGAAATTTGGGCCAGAAAGGACAGTGGTTTTGCAGGACACTCCAGCATGTGTGTGATGAGGCACAAACCAGCAGGACCACTCACCTCCATGAGGCATTTGGCTGAGAAGAATCCTCTGTCCAGGTCTGCTCTCAAGCCAGCAATCCCCTGGTGCTGGGACAAGTCTGTGTCCCCAGCCAGCCCAGGCAGGGGTGGGAACAGTAAAATGAAGCCTAAATCTGCTCTGGGATTGCCCAGCATTCAGTGCCTAACTGTGGTCATTCCTCAGCTCTGCAGGTGAAAGTGGCAGGGCCGGGGAACGTTCCCAGAGGAACATTCCCAGAGGAACACTTCACAGAACATTTCACTGCTGACCTTTAAAGTTGTCATGGCTCCACCTGTTCTACCCCTGCCTGCTGACCCTGTCATCACCCCACAGATCCTTAGAAGTGGCCACTTACACATGGAGTAGCCAGCACTTAGCAACTCCTCTGCTACTCCAAGAGGTGAAGGAAATCCCACTTACTTCCACTCTTCAGCAGGTGCTGCTCCTCCTCCTTCAGCCTGTTCTGAATAAGACGTAACATGCTGGCTGCTTCCTGCAAGAAGAGAAAAGAGCTGCCTTGGGAAAGCTGCACCAGGTAGAATGGGACTAGAAAATGTCAGCATTGAGAATGTTTTATGGAAAAATAGGTCTGATTTGAAACATGGAGCTCCTGCTTACTTTGTGAGGGTCAGGATATAAAGCCCAGGTCAACCAGTGCATTGAAATTCAACCTTACATCCCCACTGGGTGAAACATCACTTTTCCCACGGAAAATTAGTTTATTTGTCTTCATCCCACAGAACATGAGTGCTGTTGCTTTGAAAAGCAAGCTTTGGCAGTTGTTTTCAACCAACAGTCCATTAAACACCAGAACCGATTTGTGAAATGACTACACTTCCTAACACACATCCAAACCAGAAAGAATCCACACCTTTCCAAGCATGCAAATAAAACTGGAGCAAACAACCCTATCAACAAGCTGGAAAAGTACAGCCATGTATTTATTATACCACTCTGGTGTGTTATAAATGCATAGTATATAGTTGGCTTTTCGCAAGTGTTGAAATGAATACTGTATGTAAAATGTAAGAAGATTGTACTGTATTTTCTTTTTTAATAGAATTTAGAAATGTGATGAGTATCTTAGTGCCAGAACACTGACACAACACTGGGGAAGCAATTAAACTTCTGGTGTCAAGTATCTTGTCCAACTGACGATGACCAGACCCCCAAGAGAAGAATTTATGGACCTGTGTTATCAGATGGAGTGGAGCCATGAGGATGGGTCTTGAAGGAGGGGGGGAAGTTAAGACTAGACAAAAGGATTCTTACTCCAAAGGAATGTTTGAATCATGCATGTGAATTTTGAATATGCATCAAGCAGATGTTTTTAAAGAGAAAACTTTTGTTAAAACGTGTGCTGCTGGCTGGTTCTGTGCCAGGCACCCTCGGCCGAGAAAATGTATTTTGCTTTTATCTCTCCTAATTGTCTATTTTCTTAATTTTTTTATTAAACTTCTAAATTTTTCCAAGAAGGTGAACCTCGTTTTTCACATGGTGCAAAGGAGAGCCAACTAAATGAAAGGTCAGTGACACTAAAAAGTCACAGAATGGGACCTTTCTAGTCCATTTTTAATGACATTTAGCTTAAATTTGGGTAATGCTAATGGTGAAGAGCCAACTAAACATGATAGAGTAAGTAAGATATGAATGCACAGAATCAGGCACAGCCAGAACCCACAACAGGAACAGCTGACAACAGCTGATAGAAGATTTAGCTACAAATTTTGCTAATTTTAGTCTCTTCAATTCCAGTCAGGCAGAGGAAAGTTAATTAATTGTGGATCGAAGTAAGATTCTTCTGAGCCTTTGATTTTTCTGTGCAAAGTATGATTATAATTAAAACCACCAGTTGTTCTGATGTGATTGGACCTCCACACTTTCAGTGCACTTGTGGGAAGGAAACGTGGATTAAGGAATATCCATGGGACACAGGGAAGAAAGTAAGAAGAGCAAGAAATGTGCAATGGAGCACAAGTTCTTTACACTTTCATGTGGAAGCGTGTTTCCCTAAGTGTGCAAGCTGAGAAAGGAACCTCCAAGGTCCACCCAGCACACGAGGAAGTTGCTGGAAATAGAGGCCTGGGGACAGATTGGATTGGTCCAACACAACTTGGCATAAAAATCTGTCCTGGGAACTGAAATACATGCTGGAAAAGCTTACAGGGAAGATGTTTCCAAGTGGATGTGATGTGTCACCTGTACCTGGTGAGAAACACAGCTCAGTGCCTTTTTCAAGGAAATAAATCCTAATCCAAAACTCTGCTTTGGACAAGCACACAAGCTGTCTGCTCTACAAACTCTCACTGCTAACAAAGACAGGAATATTGCTAATGGATCCTTGGGACCAAAGGAAGAACCCTGCAAAACTGTGGCAGTGTCCAGGGGCATAAAGCAGAAAGGTCAGGGTGCCAAATCCCATGGAATGAGACCCTCCAGCAGCAACTTGCATCAACTGGACTATTGAAATCTCCAAACTGATGGGCATGTTCTGCAGGGAGCAGCTAATTCCTGCAAAAACAAGTGAGGGAAAGACACAAGCATGTTTTTAAACTCATTTCATGTAGACTCAGAACATTTGAAATACTCTGTGGAGGAAACTGCTCTTCGTTATGATTTCCTTCTTCCACTCCTCAGCACCAGCAAAGCCTATTCAAAAATGATGAAAATTGAAACGTGTGTGGACCTGCAGCATTTTCAGAGGTCTCTAGCTAACAGTATTTCCTTTGGTCATTCCAAGGCCATCCAAGGCCTCCCTCTGCATCAGTGAGTCCAAATATTTCCTCACAAGTGCTTTCTGTTTTTTCACTTTACCTCTTCCTCCCAGCCAGCCCTCAGGTTTAAATATGGTCAGTGATGTAAATAAGTTCCTGGCCCCAGACCCAAGGCAGCCTCCCCCCTGTTCTGTCCCTGGGACAAATGGATACACGAGGGATCAACCCCCCACCTGGATCCCAACCCCACTGCCTGCTGCAGCCCACACAGTGCATATGGCAAAGAAAGGAAAAACCAGGATAAAGACAAAAGGACATTTCCCAAATGTCGTGGGGACAAATTCCTAAGCCCAGGAAGCACGTTCAGAATGTTCACAGAGCAGTGAAATAATCAGCACAGACACAATCACTGCCTGGCACTGCAATTCCAGGCACACACCATGACAGCTGAAGCTGGCAATTCCAATTTAGACAAATAAGCAGCTCCCCTGCCCTGCTTCCCTGCTCCTTCCCCTCTTCCACTCTCCAGCTCCCAGAAAAGCACTTGCGCAGCGACACAAAAGGAACCTGCTGCAAACTAATCCATCAAAACAAAATTAAGCCAGGCAAATTCTCCACTGCAGCTCAGCATGTGCCTACCCAAGGTCCTGACCAGATGGGGTACTGCACCTGTGGGGAAAACAGCAGGGTTAAGAAGATGGGGTTTATGAACTTAAACTACAAGAGAAATGAGGCTAAAAGAATGTTTACCCATACAGACGAGCCACCTCTCCCCCTTTCCTCCAGCCTTTCACCTGTGCTGCTGCCAGCAGCTCAGCTGATCTCACTGCAAGCCAGCAGAGACATTTAATTGGCAGGAAAAATGTTGTTTTTCTGCTGGTTTAGGTTCTGAATAACTTGATGCACGGCTGGTCAAATGCCACCGTTAGCCCAAGGGACCTGCTGAGCCTGTGCATCCTCCCTTCCAAAGCTGCCCTGGGCTCCATCACTTCCACATCCTGCAGAAGCTCATCAAAACTGCAGCACTAGAAAATGTTTAAAAAGGACAGCTCCAAACCAGTCAGAACCAGGAGAGCATCAGTGAACTGCTGGTTACTGTCCTTAACAAGTGACATCTTCAAAGAAGGGGTAGAAGGGACAGCAATTCAAAAATCCAGAAAGCAAACAGAATTTATCACTTAATTTTTTAAAGGTTTTGAATGCGTGCAACTACCCACACTGCATTTCTGGGCCTGAGCAGCTCCCACCTTCCATGGTGACACACCTTAGCAGATGTGACTTATGGCAGCTCAGCAAAGCCTAGCCTGTGCTCATCAGAGCCGTTTTTCTGTTTGAGGCTGGGCACCTGTGTGTGATCCAGGGCTCCTGAGCTGTGACAGGGCACAGGAGCTGGGGGTGATGGACTGGAATGCTGCAGGTGCTCTTTCAACACACGGTGTTGTACCAGGGCCCAGGGGCTGCTCAAGCATCACATTTCCCTTGCAGTGACAGGGTGACAGCTCCATGAAAACAGAGATGTGTCCCTGTGCTGGTGCAGCTCCCACAGGGAACAGAGTGCCTTGGGATGCTGCATGGGAAGAAGCCACTATTTAAACCCCTGTTCAGTCTCTCCAGTAACCAAAGAGCAGGAGCTGCAGCAGGCAAACACACTCTGGATTGTCCTCTACAAGGGAATTTTACTCAAATGAAGTGGCAGCTCCCACTGGGGAATCACAGTGTCAGATCAACACAATTTAAGTACCAATTAACACAAACCAACCTGCCACTTCAGAGACTCCAGGGCTTTCAGGGTACCAAGGCTCACTGGGGCTGAAAATCCTGCTTTAGGGGCAGACAGATGAAAATTCTCCTCTGCCTCACATTATGCAGCCTCTCCTGCATGTAAATCTGCCCAAAGTAATTTTTGCCCATAGCTGAGGGAAATGAGCAGCAAGGCAGGGCTGACACTGAGACCCACTGAACATCCCTGGCTGCAAGGGACCTTCCAATGTCCCAGCCCAACCTCCTGCTGCAAGCAGGACCAGCAATGGGATCAGATCCCAGCGCTCAGGGCTAGAGCTTATTGGGTCCTAAATCTCTCCAAGGGAGAGACTGATCAGCCTGCCTAGGCAACCTATTCCACTGGCTGCGTGTTCAAAGAGTGCAGAAGTTTCCTCCCAGCAGGTCAGAATGACTTTTCATTGCTAAATGACCTGTCCCTGCTCTCCATGCAGGGCCTTGGCTGGTGACAAAGCCCACACAGGAGCACAGGAAATGCAGAGCCCTTCTGGTGACACACAAAAGCTTCTAAATTAAATCAGTTTCACCTATGTTTACCATCAACTGGGCTTTTTTCATGCCCGTTTTCTGTTCTTACAGAAATGTTACCTGTCCAACACAGAAGATAAATGTTTTTTGTAGACTGGAGTTGGAACAAGACAATACAGATACTCTGCATCTCAATCTTCTTCAACTGGCAAAGCAGATGACTTTCCACCTAATACCTGTGAAAGTCTTTGCAATAAATTGTGTCAGAATGTTTTAATATGATCTGATCTATTGCTATCTGCACAAGTAAAACAGTTTTGAGTGGCAGTGTGCAGGCTCTGGGGTGGGAGGGGTGGTTGGGGTGATTTTGTTTTTAAACAGAGGCCATGGAGAATGGCCTCTGTTTAAACCCCCAGCAGGAGACCAGCAGGAGACCCACAGACAACTTGCTCTGCCACTGACTCAGTGTTTGCCTCAAGATCCAGAATTTGGATAAGCCACATGACTGACTGGATTGTCAGTCCCTCGTCCCAGTCCTTTATGATTCACTTGATGTTCCTGAGTTCTGGTTTAAACCATAAATTCCATCAAGCTGGAATTCATGAGAAGTCATGAGACTGAAGACAGCTCTGCCCCTGCAGATTGCAAAGCAGCATGTCTGACAGCTCAAAACCAGGAAGAATAAAAATGATGCAGTATTTGACCATTAAAAAAAAAGGCTCAGCTTTTTCTTTTTTTTTCAGATTGTAGCTAACCTCCAAGTTTTTTTTTTTAAAAAAACACCAGCAGGATTTTTAATACATAGAATTATGTATGGCCCTGCAGCCAGCTGGCAGACACAACTACCACTGAACAGAAAGGAAAGGGAAAGGAGTGGGTGAAATAGGAAGGGAATAAGTACAGAAGCACAGGACAACAACTGGAGCTCACTGACTTTTTGCATTTGGATCTAGCATTTCAATTTCTGCCTAAGCTATTCCTTTTGCTCTCAGACACTCTCCCAATCCCAGAAATCTCTCTCTAATGTTTTCATCTTAGCAAGGGAAAACAATGTTTCCTTCTCTTTTTTTCTGGAGTGATTCACAGAGGTCCCACTGCTCTGCAGCTTCCCTTGGAGGAAGAAAACCAATTTGCTGCTGGATTGAACAGCTCAGCTCACCTTGACTTCAGCTGGGAAGCAGCTCCCTGCTTTGTCACAGAACAAAGTATCTGAGATCAGCTCCTGCTACTCTGCAGCAGCTGGTTTTGATAAAAGAGTGGCACTCATTCAGCAGGAGGGAGATAAAGGATGAGGAGAAATCATGAGGAGCCCGATAAGAATGTGACAACTCTCAATGACAGGAAATCCGCCAAAGCCAACGGAAAAGGGACTAAAGTTCATGGAAACAGGAGGTACCAACCCACCTGGAGCTGCTCTTTAAGAGCAGCAATGATGTTTCCTGGTTGCTGCACTACTGTTAAATACCTCCCCCAAAATTCACACTCTGAATGGGAACATGGCTGTAGTTATGTTTGACTAGACCTGACTGCAATGCTGTAGGGTTTGTTCCTTTTTATTCTGTTGAGGAATGGTGGGACAGAGACAAGATCCACCTGAAACAGTGGGGCAGAAGAGCCTTCGCCATCAGGCTTGCTCAGCTGTGAGCAGGCCTTTGAATGAGGTCTGGCATGGAATGATGATGATGATGACAATGATGATGACCTGACAAGAAACAGGGCACTGGAGCAGGCTCTGGAATGTTCCTTGTGAAGGCAAAACAAGTGGGATCCCATCTCATGTGCCTGAACACAAGTACATCCATAGTAAGAAACAAACCAGGAGGAATCAGAGTGTGCACAGCTGTGATCCCACAGGGATTATAGAAATATAGTGTCTCCTAATAAATTCTGGCACACCAGCTCCAGTGATCACATTTATCAAAATAATCAATTAGACCTGTTAGATCACTACTGAAGGGCACTTTCATCAAGAAGAGTCACAAAAACACCTCAGAAGTTCCTTGAAAGGTTTTTTCAAGGACAAATGTGTTAATTAATGAAGTGTCTTTCATGCCATCAAGAAAATTAGGAGAAAAGCACAAATGCTTTCTAATGTGACGGCAATGTTTCATCAAGGAAAGCTATCAGAGTAAAAAACCCTATAAAGTGTTTTCATAGAATCACTGATTCATTAAGGTTGGAAAAGACTTCTGAGATTAAGGGGGGTTTTTTGTCAACCATGTCCCCAGGTGCCACATCCACTTGGTTTCTGAATGCTTCCAAGGAAGGTGACCCTACCACTGCATATCCCAGGGCCTTTCTGTGAAGAGATTTTCCCTGATATCCAACCTGAACCTGCCCTGGCACAGCTTGAGGCCATTTCCCTTTGTTCTATTGCCAGCTATGATGACTTTTTTGGGGGGGAAAGTCTTCAAGGAAGGAAAACTTCTGTCAGGGATGTGTGGGAAAGGTCTCCAGGGGAGCCTTCACAGGGAGTCACACGAGTAGCAGAAAGCAGAGGCAGGAAAAGATGGGATTTTTGGTTGATTTACACCAATGCAGCTCTCCGTGACAACAGCTCAGGCTGCACAGAGCCAGACAGTGAAGTGCATTCAAAACCAACCCACAGCAATTGTTTAAAAATCAGATTGGTTTAACATTTCTCACACATTTCTTCCTAAAGCTCCCATAATTACTTGGCAAGTCCTGACTTCATCCAGCTCCAGCACTGCAACTCACAGATGAACTGGAGTTGGAAGGGAAGAGCACACTCCATAACCTGGACATCAACACCTTCCCTCTGGGAACTCAACAGAAGGAGATGATCCAGGGTGAGGAATGGCAGCTTGGTAATTGTTTGTTCTCACCCTGTGGGATGTGTTTGCTGACCTGGGTGCCCTGCTCATGCTCTGTGTGAACTCTCTTTGCCTCTCTCTAAGCTCTCACCTCATATCCTCACACAGTAAATGAGTTATTCTCCCTCTGGCACGATTCTGGAGTGACTTTTGATGCAATAGAAAACCTTTCTGCACAGGTTACTGCATGTTTTACTGTGCACAGTACATGTTTTCTATTGGAATGATCAAACAGTGCACAGCTGGCCCAAAGAGGCTGCACAGTCTCTGTCCTTGGAGGCTTTGAGGACTGCATTGGATAAAGTCTGATGCCACAGCTGACCTTGCTTGGAATACAATGAATCCATCAGTCAGTGACCAAGGAAGTAGGTTTAAAAGTGATTTATTTAGTTGACTGGTTTTCTATTCAAAAAATCCCAGAAGACAACAAAGAAAGCCCAACTCAAAACTTTCCACCTCAAATACTTTTCTGCCCTCCTGTGCTGGTTTCAAGGCCAGGTTGGAGGGGGTTGGAGCACCCTGGGCTGGTGCAGATGTCTTTGCCCACGGCCCTGGATGAGCTTTAAGGTCCCTCCCAACCCATTTCTGTGATGTCAGAAATACTCCTGACCCATCCAGGAACCATTGGTCAGAGCCAAGGGAGCAGAAAATCCAAGGAAACAGCACTGAGCTTTCTGCTGAGGGTTTGTGTGACTGTCCACAGCTGGGCACAGCTCAGGACTGTGCAGACACAGGAGACAGAAGGATTGGGAAGGCACTGGCAGAGGCTGCATGAGACCAGTGCAGGGCTCAGGCCTTTAAATTATCTGCCAGCACTGAGAGAAATCTAAACGGAACTAAGGAAAGAAGTTAAAAAAGAGATCCAGGCTAACATTTTCTGCCCAGAATTTTGCAGGCAAAATCCTTTCATACAAGAAGCTTCAAGTCAGCAATAATACAGACAAATTCACTACCACCTAAAATGACACGACAGAGGATGGACTTTATCCTGTGGATCAGATGTGTTCTGTATTCAGAATCACATACATTGCAAATTTCCCCTAACAACTCTCCATTTTTCTATTTCCTTTTGTGGAAGGGATGAATTTTAATGACTCAACTCAATAACAGCTCATTGAACATTCCCTTCATGGATTACATCTTTACTGTAGCGAGTTTACAAGTGATACTGTTTGGATGTGTGATTTATTTGAATTAAGGTACAATTCTGCAGTGTAAACCTGGTGTCAGTTTGCAGTGCCTGAAGAAATCATCATCCAAAATAACACTGATTGGAAGTTAGAAGGCACAGCAGTGTCTTGTTCAGCACCACAGAGCAGTCACTGCCTCATCCCTGCCAGACCCCAGCTCCTGAATTATCCTCTGCCTGCGGCACAAAGCTCAAGTGTTCCAAGGGGGTCAGGATTACTCAGGCTTTTCAAGGACAGTGTTTACCATATTAAAGGGCAGCTGTTCTTGGTGAACTTGAGGGTTCCAGGAACTGATAATGGACTCTGCTGCCTTCTATCTTGAGATCAATTAGCTCAACACAGCCCCATTTCTCACAGCAAGAGCCTCTTCAAAGGGGGCTGATGCACACTTCAGTTTATTCCTGATCTCCCACCCGCATGAGTGGCAGCACCATCAAGCCTCTCTCTATCTCTCATTATAGCCCGGGCACAGGAATCCCAGACCTGTTTTTTACCATTTCTCCAACTTGAAAACATTTGCACTCCTACTTCCTGCTCCCCAGGACAATGCTCTACCTACTCCTAAAATGACTGGAATAAAACTATTTTCAAACATCTCCTTGTGGTGGGTTGGAGAAGAAGGAAGTGCAGGTGAGTAATGATGCAGACAAAGCTCTTTAGCAAGGGGGTGACAAGCACTGCTTCCAGGACTGCTCATGCGTCAGGCTCAGATTCTTTAATACAAAAGAGCAGGTAAATAATTTCTGGGCAACCAGCAATGGACAACACCAGCAGGTTTCACCTTACACATCCTGCTTCTCCGGTTTCCATAGCTCTGCTGTTCTCCATGGAATAGCAGGGACACAGGAGAGCTCCACTCCAGTTTACTCTGTGGATTTAGAAACTGGAGCTGTTGGTTTAGACACCCTGGTGGCTGAGCAGGAAGTGAGAAGCAGGATGTGCTCTTTGAAGTTTCCCAGTAGAAGGTGGCCACCAGCAGGTATTTCCAGGGAATGTGGCACTGCCAAGGGAACCCAGGCCCTGCCTTAACAGGGCAGGTTCTTCCTCAGTCTTCTCACAGATGGAACAAAGTCTGAGACTTTGTTCTGAACAAAGACTCACAGCTCTCCAGATCAGCAAATTTAAAAAAACCAGGAGAGTCTCACAATGTAGTGTCCTACAATGGAGGTTTCCATTGGTTTTGGAACTACATCACACTCAAGGTAAGTCCAAATGGGAATGAAATTGGATTTCCAGCAAAATAAATATGATCTCAGCCCCCAGGCAGAAAGGTGTGCAGTTTGTCCTGAGATTTCTTACCTTTCCTTGGTCCTGATGTTTGACCCTGCAGCAAAGCTGCTGAAATGCAGAGTTGGGCCCATGGGTTATCCCAACATCAGAATCCACTCCAAAGGATCTGGCAGCTCTGGGAGGAGAAGGCAGAGACTGCACAGGGCAGTGACTACCCCTGCCAGCCTATGCCAAGGCTGCTGCCAGGACATTTATCTCAGAGGGCCACCTTTCACACGTGCACAGTGTTCCACTTTCACATCTCACAGAACTCAACGAGGAATTGCTCTCAGGCAGGCAGAAAACTGAGAATTATTTTCCTATTTTAAGACTCAGACCTCACTGTTTTGTACCTGATGAGATTATGCATGTTTATGCAAATCAAAATGCCACTCTCACAGCTCCTTTTCCCCACTAAGTACCTGCAGCAGAGCATAAACCTCAATTTCCTATACATCATTTTAACACTACCTGCTTATGTCATTTGGTGCAGAGCACCAAACATCAGTCCCAAATTAAGAGTTATTTTAGCTTTTTCTTTCAATCCCATTTAAGTGTTTCTCAATGATTTAAATGTTGATCTCTGGGGAAAAATAGAAATTGATCTTCTTGATCAGTGTTGTTTCAAGTAATCTGATTGTCTCCTACTCTGAGTGAATTTCAAGTGATTTCTGCTACATATATCAGACATCTAAAGTCTTTGTGAATATTCAAAAGGATAAAGCAGGGAAGGCAGGAAGACCATAATATGAACCACACACTTGTTCATCCTCTTCCCAAATGAAGCTGGATAAAGAGGAGATGTAAAACCAACAAGGCAGCACTTTAAAATGCACTAGAGATTGTTCTCTTGCATTGCTTCTTCTCCACTGGAGTCACTGCACAAGAAATTCAGTGAGACAAGTTAAGCACTGAATTTATTTGAGATCAGATAATTCTGATTTCTCTTTGTGGCAGTCATCCATGGATTTCCAAGCCATGCTGTCAAGTGACAGCAGTTACATCTCACCCTTCACAGAAACAGCTGCTGTCATGACAAACTCACCCTGGCTCCAAAACTCAGCAGATCCTCTCTGTGTTTCTTCCCCAAGTGCAGAGTATTTAATTAATAAAAGAATTAGCCCAGATTTGTAACAGCAGCAAGAAAGAACCAGAGTGAGCAACCTTTACAGGGGATTCATATCCAACCACAGCACCAAGCCCTGAGGCACAAGGGGCTTTACCTTTCAGAGGCTGCTGGACGCAGAATATGTATTTTTGCATTGCTCAGAAAAGCCTGTAAGTGATTTGGGATTCAATAATTTCTTGTTTATCTCTAGCTCTGTGATAAAATGAGCTCTGGAGTGTATCAGACATGAAGAACTTGAAGCTGTGATTCAAATGGCCCCAAATCTGGGATCCTAAGGCAAGTCTGTCACCCACCTGGCACACCAGACATCCAGATAATCCCTAGGAAAACATGGATCTTTGAGCACTGAGTTCATCTGACTGAGATCAATTGAACTGATCTCAATTGTTTGCATTTCCCAAAAGTTCTCCCACAGCTTTAATGGGAGAGAGTATCAACAGAGCCCCAGGAGTAGGCAGGCATGACCTGCCTCAGGGCAGTTGCCATGGTACTGGCAGGGGAGTGCAGAATTCTATTTCAGTGGAATGAATGCACACAGAACCTTTTCATCTTCCCTAATGCACTCTCCACATGCCCTCCCACCTTCTACCTCCAGCTTCTCCTTTCTGTGATCATCATTTCTCAGCCAATAATTTCTTTTGTCCTTTTCTCCTACGCTCCACTGCCCCTTCTCTTTCTGTGTATTCCCTTCTCCCTGCTCTAATTTTTTCCACATTTCCCCACAGGTTTCTGTGTCTCAGTGCACCAATACTGCCACCCTTGTACACTGAATTAAAGACCAAAATAGAAGCAACCAACAATTCAGCAGCTTGTGCTTACTTTTACATCTGATATTCCACACAATTCAGCAATGCTGGACCAGGAGTGCTCTCCTGGCACCTGTAAAATCTTTAAAGCAGTCATAATTCAAATGCACATTAGTTAGAAGATTAAAGACTGTAACCATCTGCTTTTCATGTAAACCTTGTGCTGGCTATTGCAGCAAACAGCTGTCATAGTGGGAACGTTAAATTTAGTACTTAAGAGGGACAGTTCAGTGCAAAAAGCACAGAACCAAACCTCAGAGTGGAGCAGAGCTCAGATATCCCTATTTATTATTATGTGTACATTCAGAAGCTCTGATAAAAAAGAGTTTAATGAAAAAGGGATTTTATTTGGGGGAGGGTGGGTTGCAAAGCTTAAGTCACAACAGTCACAGTCTGTTTATTTGGAATTGCATGATTAATCATGAAGGACTGTTTACTGATAATCCATAGAATCAATCATGGAATGGTTTTGCTTGGAAGGGACCTCAAATCTCATCCCATTCCAGCCCCTGCCCTGTCCAACCTGGCCTGACCTGGCCAACACTTCCAGGGATCCAGGGGCAGCCACAGCTGCTCTGGGCACCCTGTGCCAGAGCCTCCCCACCTTCACAGGGAAGGATTTCTTCTCAATATCCAATCTAAACCTCTCCTCCTTCAGTTTAAAGCCATTTCCCCTTGTTCTATCACAACATGCCCTTGGAAACTCCATAATGATGAAAAGAAAAGCAGTTTCAGTAATCCCACACCAAAGATAAAGACTGAGTGGCTAAGAACATCCTCATCCCCGTGTCCACCACTTCACGGCACTCCTCAGCTGACTAACAGCATAAAAACAGTCTGAAAATACCTTAGGAGAAAGCAGCTGAAGAGGAAAGTACTTCTGGGGTGTTCTCTGAGAAGCACAAGAAAGAACAAGCACATTCTCTCCACGGAAAAGGCAAATGCTGAAGGAAATTGCCAAGTTATTCTGGCATTACATAAGCTAATTCCAAAACCACCTTTTTGAACTGTATTAGTCTGTGTTGTCCTTTAAAAGAGAGGCATTCATTTGTAATCCAGAGAGAATTTCAACCCCCAAATCTGAAAAACCCCTGAAAATTGAGTTTTTTAGAACAGCCAAAGTTTTAATAGCTTCTGCGTCTAAACACCCGTAACTATTCCATCTTAGAAACAAGGTAAAACGAATTAACTGTGCTGAATCTTTTTACAAAGCAGAAAAATAAGACCCAATCTTTGAGGAGACATGGCTCATAAATCCCTGCCTTGGCACAGAACTGCAGGAAGATGGATTAATTCCATGAACAGCACAAAGGAACAGAAGGATAATAAAAGAGGTAATGAAGGCTAAGGAAACTGCAAAGACAAAAGGCCCTTGTTTAAATTCCTTGGATCCATGAGCAAGTAGTGCATGACAGTTGTCAATAAGTGTGAGAAACCCACTCTAAAGATGAGTCATGTGTGGACTTCTGCCTTCTCCAGGTGATAATGGCTAAATCATTTTGTATTTTTCATACATTTCAATGGGCTCCCACATCAGACAGGCAGGTGCTCAGCAGGAGCTACTTCATCACCAATTAACTGCTGGGCTCAGACTCAACACAAGCCTGTCAGTTCTTTTAACACAGATTTCTCACCCCAGTGCCTGGCAGAAGCCTCCAACTGATCACACTCCAACCACTGCTCCCTGTGACTGACACAGGCAGGCAAAGGATCAGGAGGCTCAGGACAACACCAGGAGCCACATGGGGCTGCACACCCACAGCATAGAAAAAACACCTTAAAAATGTACACAACCACCAGCTCTGGAGTGGCTGGAGTGCCTCAGCTGCTTAGTGGCACTTAATTAAAATCTTTAAATCACTTTGCTAATTAGGAGCTGCACTCAGGCCCAGTTCAGTGGCTGTGGATGCCCAACCACTCTTGAGTCCAACTGCAGCACAAATCTGGCTCATTATTCAGCAATAGAATCAGGCTCTCAATCAGAACAAAAACTCCTAAAAACATGGGCTAAGCCAAGGAGAGTGGCCCAGGAACCAGAGCTCAGAACAGCACAGGGAGTGCTGGATTAATCTAATTACACTCCTGATACTTTTTGCTGGCAAGCTCTTTAGCAAATACACAGCAATGATACAAGAATTGCCTAATGCTGCTACTGCAGACGCTAATTAAGATTTGTTTGGTGGAACAAAAAACAATCAGGGCTGGGGGAAAAATCAACATAATTTTCAGTGTTTCTGACAGCTGGAATGCGTGTGTTTTAAAATAGATTAAAGGTAATTATCCTTGTTATTTTTTCCTCTGTTGATGCTGAAAATGACACAAGATTATAAACTGCAGGACAATATGCAAAGCATTGCTTTGGAGCAAGTTGCTCTCTTTTTTTTAAAAGCATGTAATGACCCCCAGTTTTGCTTCACCATAAAGTAGCCAAATTGTGGAAGCACCACCTGAAAAGCAGATCAAGACTGAAAGAAGTCTTTGAAAGAACACATCCTTGTGCTCCAGGTTGGCCAGAGATTAATCCAAAATGGATTACACAGTGCATTCCCTCACTGGTTTGGAAGCAGGAGTGCACCAGCAAGTCTCTTGGTTTAGCTGGGACCCAGATTACAATCATGGAATGGTTTGGGTTGGAAGGGAACTTAAAGCTTATCTCACTCCAGCCCCCTGCCATGGACAGGGACAGATCCCACTAGCCCAGGCTGCTCCAAGCCCCATCCAACCTGGCCTTGGGCACTGCCAGGGATCCAGGGGCAGCCACAGCTGCTCTGGGCACCCTGTGCCAGGGCCTCCCCACCCTCCCAGGGAACAATTCTTTCCCAATGTCCCACCTATCCCTGCCCCTTGGCTATGGCCTGTACCTCCATCCCTTGTCCCAAGTCCCTCTCCAGCCCTCCTAGAGCCCCTTCAGGCACTGGAGGCCACTCTAAAGTTTTCACAGAGCCTTCTCCAGATGAAATTCTTCACCCTCTTTCAGTCCCCCCAAGTCCTGGAGTTTGATTTTGAGGACTGACATCTCATAATGACTTCAAATCCCAGTTTGGACTCCAGCACTTCTGAGTAATTGGCTCGAAGAGAGAGACACACCACCCCCCCTTCTTCTTCTACCAAAGCAACAGCTTCTGCAGCAAAGCACTCGTGGTTGCCTGAGTCACTGTACTGCTGCCCACAAAGAGATGGTCAGAGTCTCATCCTTTATATGTTCCAAGTATTTTTAGGCACAACTGATAGAAATGTGCAAAGCAAAACAGCATCTTTTTGTCACCAGTTTTTATACTCCTTAATTCTGCATTAGGCTGAAGCATTGTTCCCTGCTTATCCTAGGAAACCACAAGCCAAACCATATGGATAGGGTCCCAGGAGCTTCACAGAAAGAAGGAGAAAAAAGAAAAATAAAGTATGCTCTCCATATTCTGATCACGGCACAGTCGTGAATGACAAAGGCTTTTTCTTTGTCTTATTATCTTTTAACAAAAATCCCCTGAAGAGCTGAGCACCAACTCATTAACAAAGTTCTGCACTTGAATTCATAAACAGTTTCAGGTAGCTCAGTTCAAAGCATTTCTCCTTTGGCTGTGAAGTCTCAGTGGCATTTGAACAGAAGGGATAAATCAGAGTTTAGGCTTCACTTCAAGATTATGATTTAATTAAAGACTTTTTTTGAGCAGAGGGCAAGGAAATGGTGAAGAACTGGAACAGAGAGCTAGAACATACTTCAGATATAAGGTGAAAAAACATCTGCAGAGACAGTGCTTGTGAAAAGAGCGGCTTGATGGGAAACTGCTTCACAGGGATGAACAAGTTGCCAAATGCCCACATGAGCTTTGAAAACATATTTTATCTCTCAAGCAAATGCAGCAAAATATTTAAGACTTCTCGACAGCATGGCTTTCCTTGTGTCCAAAAGGTGGTGGAATGAGGAAGCTTAAAATGATTAAAATGATTAAAAATGGGTTAATTGGCTGCACTGATGAGGCCACAGCTCCAGTGCTGTCCAGCTGTAGGCCCCTCACAACAGAAAGGACATTGAGGGGCTGGAGCATGTCCAGAGAAGAAAACAGAGCTGGGGAAGGGGCTGGAGCACCAGGAGCAGCTGAGGGAGCTGGGAAAGGGGCTCAGCCTGGAGAAAAGGAGGCTCAGGGGGGCCCTTCTGGTTCTGCACAACTCCCTGACAGGAGGGGACTGCCAAGTGGGAGCCAGGCTCTGCTCCCAGGGAACAGGGACAGAACAAAAGGGAATGGCTTCAAGCTGTGCCAGGGGAGGTCCAGGTTGGACATCAGGAGGAATTTCCTCATGGAAAGGGTTGTTAAACACTGGAAGGGGCTGCCCAGGGAGGCTTGGAGTCCGCATTCCTGGAGGTGTTCAAAGAAAGGCTGGATGTGGCACTCAGGGCTCTGGGCTGGTGACAAGGTGGGGATGGGTCCCAGGTGGGACTCAGTGGTCTCAGAGGTTTTTTCCAACCCCATGGATGCTGTGATTCTGTAATTCCAGGTGCAGCACACCGAGCAGCACTAAGATCCCAGGGGACAGGGTTCACGCAAACATGTTTTCAGTGAAGAACAGATGACAGAGTGGGTAATGACAGTGAGACGGATGACAATAAAACAAGAAGTTGCTGGAAGCTGAAGAAAAGGCTGGCTGAAAGCACTGCAGTCCAGTAAACACTCAAAGAAAATCTGAAGCAAACCAAGATACAGATGTTAACTAGCCATGAGGAGAATCACACTGAACTGACACAACTCAGCAAGTTCAAGAGAAGGCAGAATTCTGCCAAACAAAATTGAAGTGTATGAGGGGGGGAGATCCCAGCACATCTGATCTCCTCACTGATGGTCTTGGCCGTTTCCACTGATATTTTGAGGAGACTCAAGAGCCTTGTGCTGAGAAACCCTTGTACATCAGCAGACAATGGAAGTAAGCACATCCATTGTATGCAGCAAAAGGAAGATCAGGAATCCTGCAAACATTCTTCATGAACAAAACCCAGCAGCTGAAAATGAGTCGGGGGTAGAGACTGGCAAGAGCCATCACCACACTGGTTTAACTTCACTGACTGAGAAAATGCAGCTGTGCTGCTGTGCTTGGCCAGGAGCAGCCACAGTCACTGGACTGTCCCTCACCTGCCAGTCACTCCATCAACTCCTGATGTGCTGCTTTGCAAAAGGGCATTAAAACATTTGCTGTTGTAAGGCCAAGATCTGCAGGCTGTATAGTCCTGCTGAGCATTTCCAAACTGTCCCACCTCAAACATCTCCTGCTCTGTCCGTCGCTGATCATCCAGGAGCTGCTCCATGTAGGTCAGATTTCGGAATTTTTCTAGGTAAGTACTGTACTGCTTCTGCAGCTGCTTCTCAATCTTCTCGTACTCATCCATGAAAGCAGGACTGGGGAGAGCAAGCACAGAGAACTCAGTGAAATCTGCCCAGACAAGCTGTGGCTGCCCCATCCCTGCAAGTGCTCAAGGCCAGGTTTTATGGGGCTTGCAGCAACCTGCGACAGTGGAAGATGTCCCATGGCAGGACCTTGGACTGAGATGAGCTTTAAGGTCTCTTCCAACCCAAGCCTGTGATTCTAGGAATCTATAGATATTGCTCTGCATATACAGAATTCTGAAACACAATTTTGGTTTTGCAGCTGCCCTTCCCATGTCCGCTAAAACAAAAACCCTCTTGTTTATAAGGTTTCACACTGCTTCAGAGAATAAAAGCTCAAGACAAAGCCCCCCACTAAACAATCCTGGGAATTACATAAAGCAGAGAGAAGGTTTTTGTGTATAACTCCCTTCTCCTTTCACATAGATACAAAGGCAGCATTTTGGCTCCCTTAGAAGGTAATGTTAGATTAATTATCCCGCTGTTCCATAACTGCACAAAGATTTTGTGTAGCATGGCTGACAAATCATCTACTTTGCTGGGGATTTACTTGCTACAAAAGTGTCCTGGATCATTACAGGTTTAATTAGACAGTATGATGAAGTGATGATGTCAGTACACCTGAGAGCTGACTGACACACCCCAAACCCCACTGCTGCTGCTCAGAGCTTCACACCCACCCAATCCACTTCCTGCAGAGTGCTGCTGATAAAGCGGGGATGTGAATCCAGGTTGTTTTCCATCACTCCCTTGTCTAATATTTCCTCTTTTTTTTTTAATATTAGGTCAGATTGCAGATTGTATAAACTTGCAGGTTAATTAAGGGCCAGAAATCAACCCAAACTGTAAACCGGAACACTGTGAGACCTCCAGTATCTGAAGGAGCTTACAAGGAGGGAGAGGGACTCATCATTGGGAACTGCAGTTATAGGACAAGGAGCAATGGGTTCAAACTGAAGGAGCAGAGATTTAGAGTGGATATTGGGAAGTAACTGTTCCCTGGGAGGGAGGTGAGGCCCTGGCACAGGGTGCCCAGAGCAGCTGTGGCTGCCCCTGGATCCCTGGAAGTGTCCAAGGCCAAGCTGGAAGAGGCTTGGAGCAGCCTGGGATAGTGGAAGGTGTCCCTGCCCATGGCAGGGGTGGCACTGGATGGGCTTTAAGGTCCCTTCCCACCCAAATCAGTCCGGGATTCTGTGATTCTGTGAATTTTCTGGCAGACTGCACCAGTGCCCAGAGGATCTGATCCTACCAAGGGCTGCAGAATGAATTTTTTTAATTGGTGGTGAACAGCCTATTGCAGAATTAAGGAGTATAAAAATCTGAGAACAGAGGGACTGTTTGCACCAGCTCCATCCTTTATGTTCACACTGCTTCCTGCAGTAGATAATCAGTTCATGGTCTTTACCGAACACTCTGCAGAGTCTGCAGCCTCTTCTGGCTTCTTTCTAGTTCCAATTTTCGTTTTTCAATCTTGGCTTCCAAATTGGCTTCATCCAAAGCCACGTTATTCAACATGTCTTTAGTCTTTTGGACTTCTTCCTGAAAGAGAAGAATGGTGAACCATGGCTGGCACTGGGATAATTAAATTTATCTTTCAGATGTTGAACATTGTTCTGGATAATCTCATCTGTGTTTACTCAAGTAGGCAATGGAAATTCATTCAAAAAGTTCTTTAATGAATTAACTAGACATTTACAAATGTAAAATGTCAGATTTTTTTGCCAACATTCTTAAAGAAGGAAAAACCTCACAGCTGTGATTTTAGTTTTTCTTCTCACTGAAGAAGCAGTAGAAGGCAGGAAGAAGCCTATTTTTTGGCATCATTAAGGTCTTTTCGGATTTTATCTTAATGGAATCATTCAGGTCATTTCCAACCTTAATGATTCCATGATTCTCTCTGAATAAACAGATAAGATAAGCACTTTGTACTATTTTAGGGAATGTTAAGCTTTCATAATTTTTCTTTTCTCTTCAAGATACACCTGTTTTATAAAGAATTTCCTACATCTGAATATCTTCATCCTTTCCTAAGTTTTGCTTCATCCACTTCTTTCAAAATCTGGGAAGCATCTTGAACATTTCAAGATGTGCTAGAGGAACCAGGAGGGGGAGTGGGAATATTCCAGTTGATTCAAATGAGCTGAGTACATCCAGTGTGCTCAGACTCAAGAAACCACGAGCATCTTTTGAGGGAGAGAGGGAGGATTCCACTGCTGGAATTTCAGCAGTGAGTGTTGGTGCTGCTCAGCTCCAACAGGTCATTCCATGAACTGGGCCAGGATTAAGGAGCTGAGTGTGTGCCACTGCTGTTTGCCAGGAAGCCAGTCTCTCTCTCCTGCAGCTCTCAGTTCATCAGTTCTACAGCTGGAGTAAGAAATGCACATTAACAACATTTAGTATTCACACAGGCTGTGAGCAGGAGCAAAGCAGAAGGGAAGATTGCCTGGAATCTCTCCTGGATATCAATTGGTTGTTTAAACCTGGAATTCCCACTCCTGTAATCAAACACTTGGACTGGATACTGTTTGCAGTGAAATAACTGATAGGAATCCCTGGGAGTTAATTAACCTCCCTCCTCACACAGTGCAGCAGAAGGTTCAGGAATTCAGGAACCCAGGCACTGGTGCAAGGACAGCGCTGGCAAGTGCAGGACAGACAAAAAGTCCTTCACACCCACCCGCAGGGATGCCCTGGCAGGATCCTCATTAGCACAATCTGTCCTGCTTCCAGAGCCCAGCTTCCCAACTCCTGAGGCACCAGCACTTTTGGAGCTACCCAGGTCACTCCTTGCAGCCCTGACTCTGCAGTGGTCACTGGGCTCAGACAAGGTAGAGGGTGTAGATTTCTGTGCTGATTCGGGCAATTTTTATCCCTCCTGTAGAGCTTTTGGGGTGAAGCTCTTAACAGAGGCAGGGAATATGACTACAATCTGTTTTCCCCCACAAGAGAGGCTATGAGCAGCTCTTAGATGCATCAACTGCAGCTGCAGGTGATGGCTTTGGCACTCTTTACCCCAGGCTGTTGATAAAAAGAGCTAATTTCTTCTTGCAGCAGAAAAATTATAATTTTACAATCAAATAAACAATATTTTGCTTACCAGAACGCTGCTAATGGCAATTTTCATCACCTTCTCAGCCTCATTTATCTCCAAAGGTCTGGCAATAGATTCTGTCCTTGCTTCCTATGAAATAAAATGAACCAATATATTTAAACACTACACAAAGGAACTAATTAATGCAGAACTGAGGGTGATCAAGCAACAATGACAGGATCATCTGCATAATAAATGGAGTAGGATTTAGTGTTTATTCACCAAGGCTGAGATGATTTAGAGACAAGGAGATGATGAAAAAGTTAAGTGAGCTGAGATTAGCAGGAGGGAGCAATCAAGGCATCTTTTCCAAATGAGGCGAGTGCTGTGTCTGACTGCAGGTATTCTTTAAGGCAGATTTTTGGCAACTGCTCTGATTTTACATGTGGAGCAGGGTACAGAAGATTCCATCACCTGCACAACACAACCCGTGAAAACACCAGTGCAGCTTAGAGGAGCACAGTCCCAAAAGTGTGGAGCTACAAGGACTACCAAACCCAAACTGTGCCAGGCAGGTGGACACCGAGCACTGACCCTACCAGAGCTCCAGGAGCCTTTGGATAATGCTCCAAGGCACAGGCTGGGATTGTGGGGTGTCCTGTACTGAATGATCCCTGTGGATCCTTCCCACCCAGGATATTCCATGATTCCAGGTGTCTGCATGCTGCAGACCTATGGCATTTCTGCTTCTGATAACTGAGTCAGACTCCTCAAAAACCCCACAGTGATCCTTGTTTAGATCCCAAAGGATTAAAAAAACCTTCTCTCTCAGCAGTTCTGGGGACATATGGGCTTGGGTGTGCACTTTCTAATTGATGCTTTAAACACTGACCTGGTCATTACATAAAAACTTCAGATTACTTGCTTGGCACCGAAAGGGAAGAGAGGGAATTCTGCAGCTCCATGTCCCTAAAACAATCTTACATTGGCAAAACACTTGGTAACAGGTGGATAAAGATGGAGAAAGTATCTCTCTAGAAAATATCTCATTAAGAACCTAAAAATGCTTTGTACACTTTGCCACAGGCTGTACCCACTACAGGAGGAATTCTGGAAGCAGATCCAATAACTTTGCTAAGGTGCCATGCCAGACTCTCCAGATTGCACAGCTCAGCTCCAGCAGAGCCTGCTCCCTTCCCAAAAAACTCCAGTCCTGGGAATTGCAGGGTGAACCCAACCTGGGAGCTCATCCAGCAAAAAAATGAAAGAAGCTTTTTTGTGCTGAGCTTATTCCTCTGCTGGATCAGGTCTCTGAGCAATCCCACCACATGCTGCACAAAGGCTCATTTTCCTGGCATGAGAAAAAGAGAACAAACATCCTTATGGGGAGAGTGACAGGAGTTACATCTGTTGGTGGCAGTGACTGCTCACACAGCCTGAAGTGCTTGTGAACATCTCTCTGTCCACAGAGAAAATCAAACTCCAAAGCAGAAAGTTCATTTGGGCAAAAATAAGATACAAAACATCTGTGCAATACAAATTCCCAAATAATTCCATAGGTAGATATTTTTGGAGGAGGGTGGGGAATAATATTGTAGCTCTGTTGTTATTCTGGGAACATTTAGCATTTCAGAAGCTCAGCAAAATCACTGTTAATTTGTGAGGCCCTTGCCAGGCCCAGCCTGGTGCAGACGCTGCCCTGCCAACTGCACTGGGCTCAAGAGGATCTGTGCCACAGAGCAAACACACCTCAAACAAAACAGCAGAGGAACGGGAATTATTGTCCTTTCCACTTGCAAAGAGGTCAAAGGAACAGCAAGGACTGTAATCATAACTCCCTCACCAACTCCCCTCCATCTGCCTGGTGAAATGCCCCAGAACATGCACAGGGCACTTCAATGGGGCAGGGCAGGGAGCTGATGGGTTTGGAGAAACTTCTGAGGATCTGCCCTTTTAGGTGGAATAATTTATGCAAGTTTAATGTGTTTCGTTCTTCTGTCTTGCTTCCAACAGCCCTGAAGCTTCATGTACACATCACTGTCTTCCACAGAAACCCATGTTGTTTTCTACAACAAGGTTCAGTCCTATTAGCCACAACTGCCTGGAAAAATCTGTCAGGGAAATGCAGAGCAGTGGAAAGGTTGGAATTTCTATTTTCAGACGTGGAATCAGGGTTAGACTGGAAAAGGAGAAGATCAGGGCAATTAACCCCTCACACCCCAGGAGATGGAGAGGAAAATCTGTGTATACACAGCTCATCCCTAAAACTCTGCCTTGGAATGGGCAGAGTAACTTCACTGTTACAGCAGTGCCCCTAACCTAACTTTGACTCTCTGGAGTAACAAGCCTAAGTGGAAAAGACATTAAATAGTATGCAAAAATAGTAATATTAGTGGAAGTGTAATGGGAACATAAATATATGGTGAGTCTATCAAAACCACTGATTTTTTTTGTAGATGTCTGTCTGTTCCCTGGGTAACAGTCACTGGGCCATTTCCTGTTACCCTATGAACACTCTCAGAGAGGAACGTTTTATCTTTAATATCTCTTTTCAAGAAGGACCCTTTGCAAATGCACCCACCACTTCCCTTACTGGAATCTCTCCCCAAGAGCTTCATTCCCAGTTAACAATGAAGAGCCACTATTGCAAAACCGATTCTGCAAATATGCCCAGGGAAGCACTTTCAACTGATGGATTTCCATTTTCATGGACCGAAAGCTGATAAAGCAGCTTCCAGTGTGCCTGATGTATGGAAAAATGGATGCATTCCTCCTCCAAACTGCAGGAAGGAACCAAGACAAGTAATAAAGCATGACCAGCACACAAGTCACTGATGATAAATGTGGTATAATAACATGTTCTGATGCGCTCAAGGTCTAGCAGAGGCTTCTAAACACCTTTTTTTGTGGTAAGGAACAGAAATTAAATCTTTTTCCTAACATACTGGTTTTGCTGTGGCTGCCCCTGGATCCCTGGAAGTGTCCAAGGCCAGGTTGGATGGGGCTTGGAGCAACCTGTGATAGTAGAAGGTGTCCCTGCCCATGGCAGGGGTGGAACTGGGTAACCTTTAAGGTCTTTCCAACCCCAACTATTACATGATTCTTTTTTCTGAGTTTTTGACCACAGGTTAAATCTTTGGTTTTTTTCCAAGAGTTCTAAGCCAGATGCACACAGAAGTTGGTGCACTCCTCACTGCCACTTCAGCCTCAATGCAGACAGCCCCACATCCCCTGCTCCCTGCAAACTGCCTTGGCAATTCCAGCTGTCCATGCAGGCCACAAAGCTCTCATTTAGGAGTTTATTACTAAGGGAGTTCACTCACACACACTGGGATCACATTTGGCCAGTCCAGGGAATGGCTGATTTGGCACTGTTATATAGGAACAGGAAAGCTCATGAGGGACATTAATCCTTCTGAAGGAATCTGACCCTTCCCAACAGCCCATTTTCCCCCTCAAGGCATTGCAGTCACGGTAATTGAGAATTCTGCTGCTTCCAGACTGTGCTGCTTGGTTTCATGCTCATCTCAGCAGTCTCCAAAGGGTGTCCACAAAGACATTTCCCTACTCAGCAAGGCAGAGCCTCAATCAGTGCCCCAAACCCTCAGCTATCCCAGCATGTAAAACCCATGTCACAAGGAGGTCTGGGAGAGAGAGAAGCAACTGGAAAACAATTTTCAATGGATCAAAAATAATCAGAAGTAACCTGCATGTGGTTCTGCTGAGGCAGGAGAGGGAACTTTAAAGCTTTCTGACAAGGTTGAATTTACATTGCTCTGTTCCCTCCCTCACCACATCCATCCATCTTCTGGCTCTGGAGTTGATGCCACTGATTCACCCTCAGCTCACAAACCCCAGGATGTGCCTCCTGTGATTTTTCCATACCCTCAGAATGTTCACCTTTCATTTACCTTTGTACAAGGTTTGAGGACAGACTGCATTGGTAAAGCTTGGATCAGTCCTCAGGACTACAGGGGCTCCTTGGCCAGAAGGTGGCCTGAGATGTCTCCTCCAGACTGTGGGAAGATGATGAGGAACTTCTTGTTCTAGAGCAGAAGCTAAGCCTGTGAGTGAAATTCCAAATACAATCAGCTAGAAATGGCTTTGCCTGGGCATTGCTGGTTGGTTTACAAAGGAAAAAAGGGCAGGATTGGAAGAGACCTGAAAGCTCACCTCATCCCAACTTCCTGCAGGGACATCTTCCAGTGGACATAATTGGTCCCCAAACTGCTAGGAGAAAGGTGCCAACCACTACTTTACAGCTGATGCCATTTCTACAAGCTAAATGCTCCTGGGAAGGTCATACAAAATAAGTTCTGACTTAATATGTGTACACACACCTGCAGTTCTGGTTAAAGCAATCTAATATTGATTCAACACTGGATCACAGGTGCAAGGGTTAATTTTGGATTCCCAATTTGCAATAAGCCCTCTTCCTCGAAGCGATAGGTTAGGCTTGGGTTAGAAGCAGGACTGTTCAAAAAAATTGAAGTAAACCAAGTAATTCTACTGAGTTGTCACAATTTCAAGTTACAAATTTCCACTAGAAGTTCTATGTGTGGCAGTTCTGTAACCAAAGCCCAGGAAATGAGAGAAATTCATTTATCAGCCTCCCCCAGGCAGCATTTCGTATCCAGAAGTAACATTTGGCAGGCGGAAAAATGCTTCCAACATTCCCAATAAAATGATTTTTTGCAGTTAAGTTCCAAAGAGCACGGAGTGATGCAGCCATCTCTGAAATCACATCTTTCTCTCCCCCCCGAGCAGCAGTGGCAGGAGGGGGAAGGAAGGGAGGGAGAGTTCTTTAATCCAAAAGCTGGGAATAAAGAGTTCCAAGTGAATGTCTTTAGTGGCAAGGCTTAGTGCTGAACTAACACTGCCTCAGTTCCACAGTTGGGCCTAAATGCCTTTGGCTCTCTGAAGTTTAATTCCAGCCCTTCCCAGCTGAGCTGGTAACAAGATTCCATCAGTCTGGGAACAAGCTGGTGCTGTGGGCATCCACAACAACAATAAGGAGCAGTGCCCTGGACTTGCTCCTTGATTTATCCTCCACAGAGTGGCAAACACTTCATGTGGCTGTTAAAAGCTTTAATCTACCAAATTCAGCAATTCCTTTATTTACAGGAGCGGATACAGGGAACAAACACTTTGTTCAAGGGCACAGATGGGATAAATGCCAAGAGCAGCATTAGAAAACAAACTCACTGCACTGTCCATCTTCAGCAGCAGTTAAAAGCCTTAAAAGAAAATACTATTTTCATTTTTCTTCAGTTTTACAGGGCTTTCAGCTAATTAACAGGTAAATAAAATGAAAACAAGCCTGAGAAGATCAGGAATCTTTCTGCCTGCCAGCAGCACAGAGGCAATTTTCTTCTGGCTTTTTTTTTTTCCTCCATTATCTTCCCGTGCCAAATAATTCAGAAGTCTGAGCAGTGCAGCTTCCTGACAGGCTCCTGCTACTGTGGCCCAGGACCTCTGGCAGAAGCACAGTGGGAGGTGCTCAGAGTCATAAACAGTCAGGAATTTTTCCTTTTGGATTTCCACTGTAGGATAATTCAAGAGGACCCTTCCTCAACTGAGGACAACTGCCCTTGGAAATCTCATTGCTGCTTTGTTTTGAGCTGAAGAATTATTTGGACCAGCTCATTACTCCTCCCTTCCCTCAAAGGTTAACCTGGCCATTTCCCCCACCTTGCCATGTTTTTAGGATACAGAGCACCACTGGCTTTTCCAACATCTTTTTCCCTGCACAGAATGGCAGCTGTGTAGAGAAGAGAATGCATAGGGAAGCAGTGCTGCATTTTGCCGGAGTGCTGACATTAATTCTCTTGCTACTTTTCTTGATTTGGGGTTTGACAGCCTTAATGACAGACTGGTATTTTCAACTTCTTCTTTTCTCCATTCATTTAGTACCATGTAGGAAGACAGAGAAAGAAATCCAAACAAAGTGTCTCATCCCAATCTCAAACCCAAATCAACCCCACCCACCCCATGCAAAAAAAGAAAACCGGAACTCAATATGTCTGGTTACTTTTCCAAAGGTAACTAAATATTCTGAAAATTAAAGTTATATAGCAATGAAATGCAGAAAAAGTGCCCTTGGCAGGAAAGGAAACAATAAAGATGAAGATGTATCTGAAGATGTATCTCTCCATGGATGTAATTTGCATGGAATTGGCTTTTCATTTAGGGATCTCACTGTGTGGTACCAAGCTCATTCATCAGCTCCACTAAACTCCATAAATCCCAACTGCAAATTCTGTGCTCCCAGATTGGACCAGCAAGACTGGAAGCTGCAAATTAGCTTCCAAATGTAATGCTTAAATGTGTTTTAAAATAAAAATTCTGTGTCTCCAGCACTGCCACAGGATACCAATAACCTGCACTGCGCTCACCCACTGCTGGGCTAGAAACAACACTGCTTCCATGGAACTCAGTAATTATATTTGGGATTTGCATCTGTACAGCTTTGGGGGCTGTTTGGGACTTTTTCTCACATAACTTAACAACATCATAGTCTGAATTCAGCACATCCTGTAGATTTTGTTTCTTCCTCTGTTGTTAATTAAAGATTCTTTTTTAGCATTACTTGGGAAGCAGTTTAAATGTACAGAAGAACTGTATATTCAGTCAGGGAATGAGGTATTTGCAAAGGCTTCAGAAAGGCACAAAACCACATTTCCAAGAAATCAGACCTCAACTCTTCCCCAAAAATATGTACATACATTTACAGCACTCTCTACCTCCAATAAATCTAACCAAACCTTTCCCCTAAATTCTTCTCTAGCTGAAATTTGTTTTCATTCAGAAAGTAATTTATTTTTAAAAAGTGTTTCATGACTCGGAGCAATGAAATTTATCTTATGTATGAAGTTTTTCTACACAATTTCTATACAAATTATGTACAAAAAGACTCCAACAGAGAAGGTAAAGGTTGTGGAGCAAATTAGAGTCAGCATTCCCAAACAAAATAATGAGTTTTACTTCATTTCTCCTCAATGATCTTTCCCCCAAAGCTGCTCAGACTATGAAAACAGATCTAGTCAACCCATTACTGCCAAATGCTGGCATTTCCTTTATAGTTCCTGGAAAATGAAACCATCCTCACTTAGGATAGAAATAAGATTTATCATCAGTCTGTTGAAGCTTAGTTTTATTTAAGTATTTCGAAATGAATGGATTGGAAAAAGAAAAAGAGATTCTGGGAACATAAAATTCCCATGTTTTCAAATTCCTTTAAACACTATGACAGCTGTTGATACATTTTAGCACATTCAACAGGTTTCAGGAGATAAAATGGAATAAAAACCAGTGTGGTTTACCACACTGCTTCCCTGCCCTTCAACAGCACAAACCCTCTGGCAGTGCCACTTAGTGTGAACATTAATTAGCTAGGCACTGCCAGAAGAAAATAACCAATGGAAATCAATAATCTGCACATTAAAAAGCGACAAAAGTAATCTTGGTTTAATGGCAACTAATTTGGTGTCTACCAGCAAAGCTCTATTCCCCACCCAAACCCAGAATGAACTTCAATTCTTCCCCACCTGGAATGGGGTGGGAAGGGCAGGCAGAGGATGCCACTCCTGAGGGCTCCTGAGCACCTCCCTGTGAAGGATCCAGCAAGGATGTGGCAGATGAGGAAAGCAATTCCTGACTGTCCTCAGCACTGACAAGAACCCCAGACCCAACAGTGATGGAAAACCCCATCAGCTTTTGGCTCTAAGCCTCTCCTGTGATGGGCAAATTTCATACTTCAAGTGAAAGGCAGAGTTGGGAGCTGATAATTAAAAATTACAAATTCCACTGCAAAACTGGTTCCTGCAACCTCCTGATTTTTAACCAGAAAACCATTTGCTTTGCTACAGGCTCAAGTCTGTTGCATGTACCGAACTTGATATTTAACACACCAGCCAAAAATGGGTCCTTCAGGTTTAACAAATCACTAAAAACCTTGGAACCAGCCCCAAATCATAAGGAATAGAGTTCAAAAGCCTCCTCTGCAGCTCTCTGGAGGCTCTCCCTATGCTGTCACTGTCACTTGCTGCCTTTCAACCATGTAGTCAGAACTACTGGCACAGATGGGTCACCCTTCCCAGGACAGCATTTCCTAAAGACAACAAGTTCCATCTGCCAAACCTTTTTGCAAAACACAACCCGTGCACCTGGACAGCATTAGTTGGCCTCATCTTGTGTACTCAGCCACAAGGAACATGTGCTCACTGCTCTCTCAAAGAACTCCAATCCTTTTAGAAATGATACCTCTAAGCAGGCTCCCACTCCAGAGTTCTTGATGGCTTCACTGAGAAGTGGCTGTACTGAAGCACTTTCTCAGCTCTTTGTTTTTCAGCCGATGCTTTCAGCACACTCCGCTTGTGCCTGGCCCTTTTCCAGGGCCCTTTTCCAGGGCCCTTTTAGGGCCCAGTTCTAAACCTGGTGTCCTAAAACCCTTGATTTCAAGTGACTAAACAGCACCCAATTGAAACCAATGCTTGAGTACTTTTAAAAATGCCTGAATTGATCTTTATTTGACTTTTAACAGAGTTACAGGGATGCTTTACTCAGAGCAAAAGGGTCCAATGCTCCGCTAAAGCAAATATTAACACATTACACAGCAGATGTGAAAACTCCTTCAAAGCCAAGAAATTAGGCAGAGTCAAGAGGAGAAGTAACTGATCAACAGTTCTGTGATACTGGTGCATGTTGAGCTAAACTGGATTATCACTTCTCCCTCTCTTTTGAAATATTAACATCCTGCACACCACAGTGATGTATGGATCCTGCAGGAAAGGCAGTGCTCTATGGAGGAACTTCCCAGGGTACGAGCCACCCTTTGAAACACTGTACTCCATCAAACAAGGATCTGAGAGCATTAACTGTCCAGGCTCAGAGTTTACAGCTCCTAAGGGTGCACTGTCTATAGCTCAGACATCTGAACATTTCCCACACCATGCAGGGTCTCCCTCCTTTAAAGACCCTTTTCAGAAAATGAAGAACCTCCAGCGTTGCAGATAAAGGCACTGAAGAAAATAATGGCAAAACTTCCTGGCAGTGTGCACTGGCTTCATACAACAGCTTTTGATTTTCCTTCTTTACTTCTCTAGCTAAGCTGAAGAACATGTATCCTGCAGGCTGTGATGCCTCCAGCTCCTGCACAGAAATAATGAGCCTTGCCCTTGGAAAACTAACAGCATTCATCATTTACCTGTTAGAATATCCATCCCCACCACTACAGCCTGCCCATGTATTTCCAAACAGAGGAGCAAATGCCAAGCTGCTCTCTCAGGCTGCCTGCAGTCCAGCCATGAATAGGAGTAGGAAGGAAATGCAAACTGTCAGGCCCATTCCTTCAAACTTACAGAACATTCATGTCAGATGCAGACATTAATAAGAACTAATGAGTTCTTATTAAAAAAAGACTTTTTTCCCTTTTTTCCTCTGAGGCACCCAGTGAACACAAGTTTTTCCACACTCTCCAGCGTGTACTTACCCTCAGTTCCACCTCTTTGCCAAGTAAGTCATACAGGACTGCTCCTTTGGAGGTGATTTCAGAAGCAAGCTGTCTAGCTGCCTTCAAGTCAGCAATCTGGGAACACAGCAACAGCACTGAATAGCAGGAGAATCCCAAACATCACAAATATCCATGGTGTTTCTCATTTTGATGTCAAAATTGCACTGGAGGTCAAAACTCTGCCAGAGGTTGTGCACTAGAATCTGAGTGGACAGAGTCTCTCTTGGCTTTGAAACAGTCCAGGTGAGGCCCCGTCAGCTACACATTTCTGAGTGAAACCCCAAATATTTTAGGCCAAGGGAAAAAACCCACAAATCTCCTCAGAACTGTGGCTCAGCCAGTTGTTGGTTCATGTGCTGCCCAAGACAAAGGGAAACATCACCTTTTCGTAAGCAGAAGTAAAAACTTCATATACCAAAAGGAATGGGATGAGGCTGCAATGTACATGATTAACTTTTGAGCATCTACCAAGTGATTTTTTGTTATTTTTTCAGAGAGACACATCAGAATTACACAGAGGAGAATCACTTGTGGGTCTGCCATTTTCTCAAGAATCACAGGAATAGAGAACTGGTTTGTCTGGGAAGAGACCCTAAAGCCCACCTAGTCCCACCCCTGCCATGGGCAGGGACATCTTCCACAGAAGTAGTAACAGCAATTCCTCTTATTTAGCAAAGTGCTGGGTTATTGTGTTTTGTTTTTTTTTTTTTTTAATATTTAGAGAAGGTGCTTTTAAAATAGCTAGAGATGGCTTTTATTTTAAGGGCTTGAACAGCTTTGATGTCTCTTAGGGTCACAGGAAGATTTCCCTTTCAATGCAAATGGGCTGAAAATCAACTTTCAGTCAGTATTTTGCAAGCTTCTCCGCTTGCAAATGTTTAGTAGGTAGAAAATAATTTTTATTCCAGCTGACTCCAACATTTCTATCATGTCAACAGCATTTCAATACAAAGAGAACCAATTTTGTGCCACTGTTGCCTTATATTATGCTTCTGGTTGAGAATTCAGAGATTAAAACAAATCACAGAGTCACAAAACCCCACTCACTGAAAGTCTGACTTAAAACCCTGCCTACTGCCTTGCCAGAAGATTCTCCACTTAAATTTCTGCTAGAAAACAGATGAGTTTTCCCCAAGTGAACACAAAAGTACCAGTTTTGCTTACTTTTGAGCCCAGATCAAACTTGAACTTGGTGCTGTCCTCCTCGGGGAGGTCTGCACGCTCCCCTCCCTGGGTGTTCATGGCCCCGTAGAGCACCGAGGTGACCTTGAGCAGCTCCTTCACCGCATAGCCATCGGCCTGGTACAGCCTCTTGGTGTTCAGCTTGATGTGAGCCTTGGTAGCCTTGGGCAAGAAAGAAGGAATTCAGCAGTCACAAAGAACAAAATCCCTAGTTATCTGCACTCAACAATCTTTTGGGGGGCACCAGGCTCTGCTCAAGTTTTAGTTTTCATGTTTTTCAGATTCTGTGCAGCCTAGGGGTGTAGTTCTGAGCCTCATATTAAGTGCTGGTAAGCTCTCTTCATAGAGTAGGTAGACAAAACAAATCCTTTTCCTGCTGAAGACCAAGGACAACTTTTAGGCCCAAAAGCACAAACAAGGTTGGGCTGAAGGGAGGAACAAGAAGGATGGGACCTCACAACCTGAGGCTGTAATTGGACAATTAAACCCCAATACGCAAATGAACCAAAACTTATAAAATGTAAGACTTCGTGACCGTGCATTTTGTGACCATTCTTTGTGCATCTGGGGTGTAGCCCTGGTCAGGCTCTTGTTCTGCCCAAGATGTATCCTAAAAGCCTTTCAATAAATATCTACTTTATTCTCTAGCTCTGTCCAGTCTCCATTTCAGATCAGCCTTCCTAAGGCATCAGTACAGAGTAATTGCTCCTGTTTGGACACCCAGTTTGCCTCATCATAATACTGGTATTTCTAGAGGAAATTTTTCTGAAAGCTGTGCACTTTCTGCATGTCAGAACATTTACAGAAAAAGCCTCAAACTATCATTATTTCTTCCCTGAATAAAGATCAGCAAAAACCCTATGCACCACTTAAATTCAAATTAAGTTTAAGTGGAAAGTAAGTGCTGCCCAGGTCTTGTGATGATACTGCAGAGAGGTAAATTTCACCCTTAATGAGTTGCAAGAATAAGATCAGTTATCCTAATTTAACTGTCTTCTCTTCCAGCAGCACATTCCAAATGTTTTATTGTTTCTCTCAATTTTTCCCCTGCTATGATATTAGTGATTTTATTCCCTTCCCTCCCATCTCTGAAAGGTACAGATAGAACAATAAGGAAAAAAAATATTAAAAATTCTAATATTATCTTTTTGGGCTCCAGAATAATAAAGGGGGGAAATTACTATCTGTCACAGAAAGGACACAAATGTTGTTCTTGAAATTCCTGGTAAGTTTATATTATAAGTGAATAGTCACAAGGAGCCAACTACAGATTTCAGATTAAACTTTAAGGGAATCTTTGTGGTGGCATAAATAAACAAGGGAGCAAAACCAAAAAAAACTGATCACCAGCTGTGGATCCAAAAATTAAGCTTAAAAATGACACATGAAGCACAAAAGTGACTTAACACCTTCTTTTCAGTCTATTTTTAAGACAAAATGTCTGCTTAAATGTTTCTCCTTTGCGAATGCTGTAGCAGATAGAGCCTATCCACCAGTCACTGGTGGTATTACACAGCTTTGGTTTTACTGGAGGAATTCAAATTCCCTCAGGCTCTGACACAGCAGGATCTTCAAGCTGGGGGAAGAGACTCAGGTATTACAATATTTGGTACAATACAATTATAAGCTTTGCACTGAGCTTCACTGAATGGACTGAAGGAAAAAATCATGTGAAACTAAAGAGAGAAAGCACCACACTTCAAACCATGGATTTGGCTCCAGCTTTTCCAAAGAAACAAAGCAAAGGGATGTTGGCCCACATTTATTCAGGTGTATTTTGTCAAGCCTTTGTGACTTTAAAACCAGATTTTAATTTTCAATAAATATTTTCCTCTTGCCTATCTCATCCCAAAATCTCTACCTAGCAGAGGAAAATGACTCTTTGTATCTGTTTGCAGAGACAGGACCCAGGGAATGGCTAGAGTTGTGCTAGGAGAGGGTCAGGCTGTATCTCAGGAAAAGGTCCTTCCCCCAGTGGGTGGTGGGACACTGAACAGGCTCCCTAGGGAATGGGCACAGCCCCGAGGCTGCCAGAGCTCAAGGTCCCAACTCAGGATCTTCTGTAATTCCTGAAAATTGAAGCCCAAACTTCCAGAACAGGCTCCTGATGTTGCGCAACATGAGCCAGGAGAATATGAAACTCACAGCACAAAAATTACCTAATTGCTTTTGAAGTGTTGGTCTCAGAATGACCTCAAATGTGCCAAGACACAAAGTGAAAAGCCTGGTATATTCACCTCTCTTCCCTTGCAGTAGAAGCAATCTAAAAAATTAATTGCAGAAACAGCAAGTGTTCCATTTTAAGAGAAGTGGTCATTAAATTGACAGACTCTGTTAAACATCCCCTATCCAAAGGGGACTGATGCACTAAATTATAAGGGATGTTGTTAGGAGTTCCAGTTTCAGCTGCATTCACCCTCAACAGAGTAAAAGAAATGTTTAGTACAAGGAAAAAAAAAGGTTTTTCATTCGAAGGCTACTTAGAAAGAGAAAAAATACACAGACAAGTACATATATTTTTCAGACTGGCACAATGGCACTGTGGAGCCAAAAAGACAACTTCATGTTTAGAAAGTCGCCTCCATCACTTCATGTTTGAGACACTCACCTATTTGATTTGCTGTTATATTTTATAACATTTCTAGTTTTATAGAACCATTAAAAACCACAGCTATTTATTCTGAAGATCAGATGGTTAAAATGCAACAAAAAAAATATAAATGGACAACAAGAATGGCAGCAACAGTCAGAAAATTTGCTTATCTTCACAATCTGCTTTATTAATATCATTAAGCCAAATTTGTCTGTGATGTCTGACTCTCGCAAAAGGTTTTGTGCCCTTGGGTTGTGAAGTTTGTTCTCATGAATGAATTTCCATGAGATGAACTCAGTGGAGGCTTTTTGTTACACTCTACTTCAAATTTGGACCCAAGTGGGCTCAAGCAGGAGCCAGGTATTGAGCCCCACTGATCAGGGCAGCTCTAGGGAGTGAATTGATTAAAAACGCACCTAAGGCAACCTTGCAGGCACTTCAGAACTTTTGGGTCTGGGAAGGAGACATTTGGTAAATTCTCAAACTGAGAACACAGAGCAGTAGCTAATTTGTGTGGAAAATTAACACCTCCTCACTCCTTGTTCAGTTAAGCAGAGCAAAGCTCCAGTTACATTCCCTGGTGATGGATCTATCCTGACATTCTCTTCTGAGACAATTCTGTCTCCATCACATCTCCCATCTGCCCATGGATGCATAAAGCCATTAACTCCTGGGGAAGATAATTGTGGATTGCACGGACAGTGAATTATTAAGGAAATGTCTACAAGCTTCTCTCATCCTGAAAATGCTGAAAACCTACAATAATCCCCACATTAACTGGTAATATTAACTGACACTAAGTACAGGATGATTAAAGTAATTTCCATTCATTTCATTTTCTGAATCATATTATGTAATTCTCCAAAACCCCTGGGATTTTTGACATAAAATCAGCTATTGAAAAACATTACATTATTTCTGCTTCCAGACTTGTGCTTGGAGGGGGAAACCCTTCCAAACAAAATAGACCGGCTCACTCCATCTCATGATGCTCCAGGGCTCAAAAGTACACTCTAATATGTACAGGAATGTACCCTGCTCTGAACATGGCAAAATTAAGAAATAAGAGAATTTATGGAGCATACTATTCACAAATGACAAGGGAAATATTGTTAGGATGACATTTTAATAAGTTCTAAGATTTTAAAAGAAGTATTGTAATTCATCTTTGGTATAAGCACAAAAACTTGCATTGCTTCCAGATCCACCTGCAGCCCCAGGAAGTTCTTTTCGGATAATGAAGAGTGTTAGCCTAGGTGCGTGATAACATCAAAGGCTCACACTGCTTCAAAATAACATGAATTCTATGAAGGACAATGGTCTTTTATTCCAAAAGACTAAAAATTTTGATGGCCCAATCCAAATATGCTCATGCATAAAAAAATTGATCTGAAAAAAGAACACATGCCTTGATCTTTGGGAAATCTCATACAACACATACCAATATATGATGCTGTATCATAGTGAAAACATCAGAAACTATAATTATTCAAGCACAGGAAAGAATCAGGCATCCAAGTTAGCAATAACCATGGTGGGATCTCTTCTAAAACAATTTAAATGGTTTAAAAACATTTTCTATCTACAGCTGTGTCTTCTATTGTTACCTTTTATAAATAAGGAGAGATAAGGATGAATATTGGTTTAGATCCCAATTTAGATCCCAATATCATATTTAGATCCCAGTTCTACAGAGATAAGTACGGAATGTCAGTACCCTGGCTTCTTCAAATTTCCACCAACACAAGACACAGGATCACAGAATCATGGAATGGTTTGGGTTGGAAGAGACCTTAAAGCTCATCCAGTGACACCCCCTACCAGGGGCAGGGACACCTTCCACTATCCCAGGTTGCTCCAAGACCTGTCCAGCCTGGCCTTGGACACTTCCAGGGATAAAGAAGCACCAGAATGCAACACAAACTCAGCCACCCCTTGCAGAGAACCTCTATGGGGTTAAGAGTGAAAGCTCTAAAGCTGCCACGGAACCAGGGTTTCAGATTTTCAGGATTTCAGCCCAAGCACAGCTCCTGGGCAGACTCACCATGAACTGAGCCACGGCCTTAATGAAGAAAACCCGGTCCTGCTCTGTCTCCACATCCCCAGGAATGTCGCTCTGAGGTTCATACCTGTGCAAACAACAGCTGGAGATTAGAACAAGGTCCTGGCAACATTAAAGAGCCTGGCTAATCCATGAGGTAAAAATCAAACACAAAGTAAGCACGGACAAGACTGGAAAATGAATGTGTAAATAAATTCCTACTGCAGGCTGCGGCATCCAGGGCCTGGAATGCACACAGTGGGTTTGTACAAACTGCAAGAGCTGTAAAACCTGACACACTGCACAAGTTCAGACATCATTTCAAACATACTCCTTTCACAAGTAAAGGAAACTTATAGAAAAACAAACTGAAATCTGTGAAATGCTTAAAAAAACCCCATGAGTGAGATGCAGAGATTTCTAGAAGTGGCCAGTCTGCAGGAATCAGGGAAGAATAAAAGGAAATTCAGTGATTTGGACCCTCAGTGTAACAGCAGCATTTTAAAGACTCTTTAGGCAACTTAATCCAAATAATTTTGAATGGTTGTGAGTATATGCCTATTTCATTACAACTGCAAGAATATTCAGCACATTTTTAACAACTTGGTAATTAAACTTAATGGATATTAATTATTAATCCAGGCCAAATAATAGCAGTCTAGCAAACTGGTTAATGTTGGTTTGAATTATAATGTTCTACCATATCATCTTAAAAAAACCCCCTTCATTTTACACTTAAACAGGAGAGAGATGATAACACTTCAAGATCCAGAAATAGTTAACTGAAGTCTGTCAATGGGTTAAGTGGGCATAAAACTGCAACAGGACAGTAGCAGATTAGAACCAAACCATTTTATTTCTTTTAAACATGTTGTGGATGCAGGACAATACCAGGCTGAGCCAACAGCTGTAGCAACAAGGCAAGAACTGGCTGGGTTTTGGTGAAGTTCCCACAACAGATCACCCTGTTTGGATAAAAGGTCAGGGACAGGATGGCTGTGGAATCTGGAGAATATGTGAGAGAGATAAGGCTACTTTTGAATGAGTGTGCCCACAGTCAGGGTGCAATCTCTGCCAGCACCGAGTCCTTGGCTTTTCTACTCCAGCCTGTCATAAAGCTAAAAATCTGCAACTACCACATTTCTGTCTGGTATTTAGAAGAGCAGAGCTCAAAGAATGACTAAATATCACTGAGTTGCCTAATTTCACTGCACACCATCAGTTCCAAGCACACTCCCCGCATCCCAGTGTCAGCCCAAAATTTGTTGGTCTCATCACCAACCTTTTCACCAGCCACAGCAGCACTTCTGACACAAGCAAGAAGTTTGGGGTGTGGAAATTCTCCATGGATATGATTCGAGGGTACCCCAGCGCCCTCATCATCTCAGTAAAATCTGAAAAATGAGGAAGAGCAGGGATTCCTTCTTATATATCCAATAAGGGCTTTGCCAAGATTGCCATCTCCCACAGAGTGCTGCTTAGTTACCATGAGATATACCCAGTGCAAAGCACTGTTAAAAAATTGAACCTCAATAATTAACATAAATCGTATCATTTCAACAGAAAACAAGCCGAAGTGAAAACAGGCATTTTTAACAAGATCCACGGAGCTGAAACAATGCAGACACAGCCTCTCCCAGCAAACACAGCATTCAACTGTGTTCCCTACGGCGGGGGGAATCCCGCCCGTGCAGGGCTGTGCTGCCCCCCGGCAGCGGAGACCCCTCCCAGGCAGGGACCGGGGGCTCAGCCCCGCATTCCCCGCGGCCCCGCCCGCTGGCAGCTCCATATGCGGCAGCGGAACTGCCCGGGAAGCCCAGCCGGGGCTGCCGCCTCCCGCCCGGCCTGGCCCCGCCGCCCCGGCCGCGCTCACTGCGGAGGTCGCGGAACGACATCGCCGGGACCCGCGGCCGCCGCAGCTCCGAGGCAACGCGCTACGGCAGCGCGGCGGGGCCAAACCCCGCGGGAAGCGAAGTGTGCGATGGGCCGGACACTGAATCTCGGGATCGCGAGATGAATTGGGAGATAAATTGCAAAAGCGCGCCGAGATCAGCGAGTCAACCTGTGACCGACCGCCACCGTGGCAACCAGACCAGAGCACTGAGTGTCATGTCCAGGCTTTCCTTAAACACCTCCCGTCACAGAGAATCCACCACACGCATGGGCAGCCCATTCTAATATCTCATCACCCTTTCAGGGAAGAAATTCTTCCTAGTGTCCAACCTAAACCTCGCCTGGCACACTTAAGACTGTGTCGTCTTGTCCTGCCTGACCCTTGTTTCCTGGGAGCAGAGCCTGACCCTCCGCGGCTGCACCCTCCTGGCACGGAGGTGCCGAGAGCCAGAAGGTGCCTCCTCCCCACCTCCTCTTCTCCACAAGGAGCCCCCCAAGCTCCCTCAGCCCCTCCGCTCAGGACATGTGCACCACAGCCTTCCTCAGCTCCCTTCCCTTCCCTGCACCCTTCCCCAGCCCCTCAATGTCCTCCCACAGTTGAGGGCCCCACAGCTGGACACAGCACTCCAGCTGTGGCCTCCCCAGTGCCCAGCACAGGGCCACAAGCACTGCCCTGCTCCTGCCACTCCCGACGGCATCGGCGGGATCCGGCCTCCCGTGTGTGCCGGGGTGGAAGGCTGGCAGCTCCGTGTCATGGCTGTGTCCCCCCTGCTGGAGACACCCCCGGTGTTATAGATGGGTGGTGTGGTGATTGGCTCTCGCAAACGAAGAATGGATATTATGCGTGTTAGAAGAAGTTTTGTTAAGGTTTAAGGTTCTTTTGATGTGTGACTCCGTTGTTGTAGGTTGCTTTTGGACCCCGTTTTGTCCTCCCTTTAGTCCTCTCCTCTCCCCTCCTTATTGTTGCCACCAGACAACCCTAGCCATCAGGGTTGTCAGACGTGGGGGACGGCATGTACCTGTGCCCCTTGCTTGAGGCAGCAGCGAATAGGGATGTGAAAAACGAGGTTCACTTTTCTGATAAAATCTTTAAAAATTAATTAAAGGCAATGGGAGACAAAGGTAAAGCAAAGAGTTAATGGCTGGGTGCTTGGCATCCAGCCAAGAGCACACTTACTGTCTTGGAGATATTCCTTAAATATCTTTTCCATTATATCAGCCTGTTGCATATTCATAGACTCTCATGTATATTCAAAATTTTCCATAAACTAGTTTACATATTCTAGGAGTTGTTTAGCATGGCTACTCCTTGGGTCTGCCTTTTTAGAGCATGCGTGGTTTTAATCTATCTTCATTATCACATCTAGTTTGAGCCTTGGTCTATACTTTCTACAGATGGCAAATGTTGATAATTGTCATGTCAGCAGCAGAGTCCCTGTCATACGTTTACTGGATGTTATCCTAACTAAGCAGACAGCTCAAGCATACTATATCAACTATTACTACTCTACCTAATTTTTGCTAATAGCAGAAATATAACTATATCTATACAGTAAAACCATTTTAACATTATACTTATAGCATTCATTTTAATACTTGCAAAATGCCAACAATATAATATATATTTATAACAGGGACATGGAGTCACAGCCAGGAGTTGTTGCTGTGGGTGTGACTTGGTGTGACAACACCTCACCTCCCGTGAAGTTGCAAGTATCCACCAATGGACAGCAAAGAAGAGTCAACTGGCAGACTTTGGGAGGGTCCAAGGATATATAAGGAAAATGTTTAAATGTGTGTTTGGCTGATGCAACACCTGGGGTATAAAAGGCAGAGCTGTCATTTTGTGGACAAGCTTCTGGCGATCGGCCACGCTGCCAGTGCTGTCTCATTTGCTTTGTGAAATTTTTATTTGTTTTCAATAAAACTTTTATAACTCATTCCCACTTGGGGTCTGAGTCATTTATAACACCCAGACTAAGCCAGGATAGGGTTTGTGACTTAGGAGGGAGGACAGGGAGCTATCCCCGAGATATTCTGAGTAACTCGAGTTGTGTGTGAGGTGTGAGGGGGAGCCCGTTCTGCACCCAGCTGGAGCAAACACAGACCCACCAACCACATCCCGGGGATCCATCCACCCTCCATGTGCTCTGCAGAGCACGATGAGGATTTCTCCGAGGGCAAGAGCCCAGCTTCTGTGTGGCAAAGATCAAACAAAAGAAGCCTTAATGGGACTAGAAGATAAATCTCCTACTGCAGACTGGGGTATCTGGACCCTGGAATGCACACAGTGAGTTTGTGTATGAACTGCAAAATGTGTAAAGCCTGATGAACTTCCCCAGCAGAACTTGCTGCTGGGGGATCCTGAATACACCTCTTCAGCCACACTGGATAAGGAGCAAAATTTACTTGGTTCAGTCAAGGCTGGGAAATACTTATTTTCAGAAGAAGACAAATAAAGCTGCTAGAAAGTCATCTAAGGGCAGCCTATAAATTCAGAAGTGTATTTCCCATTGTCATGAAGAAGCCATAAACACAAGACACAAAATTCCTAACCATGCTGCAATATGCATTATATATCTTCACAGATCTCTATGCTCATGTCCACATTTCTATCCTGGATTTCCCTTTGTCTGTAAGCACCAGGGCAGGCCCAAAGCTTTGCTCATGCCAACATTCCAGCTTACAGCTCCTTTCCTGTACATCACCCATGACTCAGAACTCTGAAAGTTCTTCAGAAAAAAAATCCATTACTTGTACAGGTACAGTTTCATAGAAAAACTGACAATCTCACCTCTAGAAATATTTTATTGATAATTACTACAAATTACGTTTTGTTCTATTACTGTCCATAATGTACCAGAAGTGCAACAAAAGGCACAGAGACAGTGCTCGGTTGTCCCAGAAGGTGCTCTCAGGACCTTGGGGCACCTGGGGCTGCTGTTGGACCACGGCTCAACCTGCACCTCTGTGCTCAGGTGGGCAAGCAGGCCAATGGCCCCTGGCCTGTGTCAGCCACGGCATGAGCAGGAGCAGGGCAGTGCTTGTGGCCCTGTGCTGGGCACTGGGGAGGCCACAGCTGGAGTGCTGTGTCCAGCTGTGGGGCCCTCAACTGTGGGAGGACATTGAGGGGCTGGGGAAGGGTGCAGGGAAGGGAAGGGAGCTGAGGAAGGCTGTGGTGCACATGTCCTGAGCGGAGGGGCTGAGGGAGCTTGGGGGGCTCCTTGTGGAGAAGAAGAGGTGGAGGAGAGACACCTTCTGGCTCTCGGCACCTCCGTGCCAGGAGGGTGCAGCCGCGGAGGGTCAGGCTCTGCTCCCGGGGAACAAGGGAGAGCACAAGAGGACATGGGGTCACAGAATCACAGAATGGGCAGAGTTGGAAGGGACCCCAAGGATCTTCCAAGTCCAGCTCTTGGCCCTGCAATGGAGAGGCCTGTGCCGAAGATCCCGCTCTGAAATGCCAGCAGCCACAAAGGAGACACAGGAGTCCTGCAGCAGTCCTGTGTATTTGAGTAAAGGGAGAGAGTGCCCCAGGCCATATCCTGGTGAGGTTTCTCTCATGTTTTTGGAGGACGCAGCATCCTTTTCTCCTGACCTCCTGCCCACATGTTGCCCTCCTCCTTTGCCCACTGCTGACGTCCTAGGAAGGCGCAGCCTTACCAAACCTGCCTACTCCATATTGCCCGTTGAACAAGCATCTCCTGCCTTGTCATGCATTGTATAATCATTAAAATGAGCTGCAATCTCAGGCTGGGCAGAGAAATTCATCTTTACCATGTGATTGTGCCGGGGCATTTTCCCCTAAAGTTGAGACGTTCTGACTGTGCTGGGCTCTGCAACAAACTTGCATGGCATGATGTTTGTGGAGACCCCCCACAGCCATTCCTCCAGATGGAGGCCTTTGTGAGGTCATTCACAGCCATTTCTCCAGTCAGGAACAAGGGCCTTGTGACATCACAGCCTTTGGGGCCAGCGCGGTGGCTGACGAGTGTCCCCAGCCCGTCGGCGTGCCCAGAGCCCAGGCAGGAGCCGGCTGGGAAGGACGGGCTGAGCCTGTGGAGCGGTGGCAGCTCTGGCTTCAGCAGCACCATGCTGAGGCGAGGGCTGTCGGCGCTGCTGGCGCTGTCGGTGCTGCTGCTCCTGGTGCAGCCAGTGGAGCGTTCCAGCCCCGCTGCTGCTGGGGACACAGGGAGCCGGGATGCGCTGCCCGAGGCCCTGGAAGAGCAGGAGCTGGCGGCACTGAGGGACGCCATGCTGGTGGTGGAGGCGCTGCCCTTCATCTGCACGGCCGTGGCCCTGCTTGTGAGGGGCCTTGAGCTGTGCTGGGTCCTGGGCAAAGGGCTCAGGAGGCGCTGGGGAGAGGTGAGGGACGGGCTGGGGCAGGTGGGCGGGTGCCGGGGATTGGGAGGCGCCAAGGCCTTGGGGCAGGAGGGTGCAGGGCGAGGGCTGAGAGCCCCGTGGGGCAGCAGAGCTGGGCAGGCCCCGAGGCTGCTGGGCCAGCGGGGCAGTAGCGAGGCGTGGAGGCCAAGCGGGGGCTGAGGCCTTGGCTGGGCAGGAACAGGGCCCGCTGGAGCCCCAAGGAGCCCCGGCAGAGGCGGCCGGAGCTCTTCTTGCTGCAACCTGGCCCCGGGGCAGCCGCCTCTGCCGGGCCCCGGGCTCTCTGCGCAGGAGAGGCCCGAGGCAACGCCCCAGGGCTCAGCCCTCTGAGGCCCCTGTGCCCCTTCCACGGGGCTCCCTGTGCTCTGTGTTGCAGGAGAAGAGCCAGAACACCTCGGCTTCTGCACGGCTGTGCTGCCAGGGCCACGGCTGCTCCCAGGAGCTGCTGCAGCTGCTGCTGGAGAACCGGGCCCTGATGAGGCGCTGCCTGCGCCAGAGCTGCCGGCAGAGGCCAGTGCCCAGAGGGAAGAGGCGAAGGCAGCCTGGCACGCGGAAGAGGAGGAGGACACTCCACTTCTCGCCTCTCCTCTGACTCTCCAGCTCCAGCTCGTCTCTGGACTTGCTGGACGTGGCAGGGAATGTATGACCAGTGCCGAGCCCAGGCACTGGGACGTTCCCGCCTGTTAATGTTAAGAACCCCGTTGTTTTATTAGGAAAATAGGTTTCCCTAAATTCTTTCCCACCCCCAGTTGATATTTTTCTAAGCACTCAAGTTTAGGTATTTTAGGTATAGGCTTCCCAGTCATGTTCTCACCCCGTAGTTAAAGCTGGGAAGAGTAGTCTAGTTCAATAAAGTTTTCTATCTATCCCTGTGTTTGCTTGCTGTTACCTTGGTCTTTATGAGTTGGGAGGACAGGGTGATGGATGGTTTTGCACAATGGCTTCAGGGCACCAGGAAAGTTCAACCTGAGTGTCCCAGCAGGATTTGAAAGAGTATCAAGGGCAGCTGGAAGTCAGAGTTTAGGCAATATTGTCTTGCCTCCACCTTCCATGGAAGCTTTTATTTCATCAACCCCCAAAAACCCAGGGTGGTTTCTGGGTGGCTCCAGAAGGTGTTTGCTGGCCCCTGGGGCAGCAGGGAAGGGACAGGAGCATCCCTGGGCTGCTGTGAGAGACAGCCAGAGGGGCCATCCTTGGGGCCCAGGCAAGGGCTGCTGCCTTCAGGCAGCCAAATGCATGCAGGAGCCGCCCAGGTGTCTGGCGAGGCCCGCGGGGATTCCTGGGGCAGCCCAAAAAAGGAGCAGAGCCCGTGGGCCAGGCCAGGGTGATGGAAGCCAGGTGGAGACACAAGGTGGGCGCCCAGTCCATGGCAGGAGAGCCCAAGGCCCAGCCTGGAGGTGTGCAGAAGGTGGCAAGAGCAGCCTGGAGTCACAGAATCACAGAATGGGCAGAGTTGGAAGGGACCCCAAGGATCTTCCAAGTCCAGCTCTTGGCCCTGCAATGGAGAGGCCTGTGCCGAAGATCCCGCTCTGAAATGCCAGCAGCCACAAAGGAGACACAGGAGTCCTGCAGCAGTCCTGTGTATTTGAGTAAAGGGAGAGAGTGCCCCAGGCCATATCCTGGTGAGGTCTCTCTCATGTTTTTGGAGGACGCAGCATCCTTTTCTCCTGACCTCCTGCCTGCATGTTGCCCTCCTCCTTTGCCCACTGCTGACGTCCTAGGAAGATGCAGCCTTACCAAACCGCCTACTCCATATTGCCCCTTGAACAAGCATCTCCTGCCTTGTCATGCATTGTATAATCATTAAAATGAGCTGCAATCTCAGGCTGGGCAGAGAAATTCATCTTTACCATGTGATTGTGCCCGGGCATTTTCCCCTAAAGTTGAGACGTTCAGACTGTGCTGGGCTCTGCAACAAACTTGCATGGCATGATGTTTGTGGAGACCCCCCACAGCCATTCCTCCAGATGGAGGCCTTTGTGAGGTCATTCACAGCCATTTCTCCAGTCAGGAACAAGGGCCTTGTGACATCACAGCCTTTGGGGCCAGCACGGTGGCTGATGAGTGTCCCCAGCCCGTCGGCGTGCCCAGAGCCCAGGCAGGAGCCGGCTGGGAAGGACGGGCTGAGCCTGTGGAGCGGTGGCAGCTCTGGCTTCAGCAGCACCATGCTCAGGCGGGGGCTGTCGGCGCTGCTGGCGCTGTCGGTGCTGCTGCTCCTGGTGCAGCCAGTGGAGCGTTCCAGCCCCGCTGCTGCTGGGGACACAGGGAGCCGGGATGCGCTGCCCGAGGCCCTGGAAGAGCAGGAGCTGGCGGCACTGAGGGACGCCATGCTGGTGGTGGAGGCGCTGCCCTTCATCTGCACGGCCGTGGCCCTGCTTGTGAGGGGCCTTGAGCTGTGCTGGGTCCTGGGCAAAGGGCTCAGGAGGCGCTGGGGAGAGGTGAGGGACGGGCTGGGGCAGGTGGGCGGGTGCCGGGGATTGGGAGGCGCCAAGGCCTTGGGGCAGGAGGGTGCGGGGCGAGGGCTGAGAGCCCCGTGGGGCAGCAGAGCTGGGCAGGCCCTGAGGCTGCTGGGCCAGCGGGGCAGTAGCGAGGCGTGGAGGCCAAGCGGGGGCTGAGGCCTTGGCTGGGCAGGAACAGGGCCCGCTGGAGCCCCAGGGAGCCCCGGCAGAGGCGGCCGGAGCTCTTCTTGCTGCAACCTGGCCCCGGGGCAGCCGCCTCTGCCGGGCCCCGGGCTCTCTGCGCAGGAGAGGCCCGAGGCAACGCCCCAGGGCTCTGCCCTCTGAGGCCCCTGTGCCCCTTCCACGGGGCTCCCTGTGCTCTGTGTTGCAGGAGAAGAGCCAGAACGCCTCGGCTTCTGCACGGCTGTGCTGCCAGGGCCACGGCTGCTCCCAGGAGCTGCTGCAGCTGCTGCTGGAGAACCGGGCCCTGATGAGGCGCTGCCTGCGCCAGAGCTGCCGGCAGAGGCCAGCGCCCAGAGGGAAGAGGCGAAGGCAGCCTGGCATGTGGAAGAGGAGGAGGACACTCCACTTCTCGCCTCTCCTCTGACTCTCCAGCTCCAGCTCGTCTCTGGACTTGCTGGACGTGGCAGGGAATGTATGACCAGTGCCGAGCCCAGGCACTGGGACGTTCCCGCCTGTTAATGTTAAGAACCCCGTTGTTTTATTAGGAAAATAGGTTTCCCTAAATTCTTTCCCACCCCCAGTTGATATTTTTCAAAGCACTCAAGTTTAGGTATTTTAGGTATAGGCTTCCCAGTCATGTTCTCACCCCGTAGTTAAAGCTGGGAAGAGTAGTCTAGTTCAATAAAGTTCATGTTTTCTATCTATCCCTGTGTTTGCTTGCTGTTACCTTGGTCTTTATGAGTTGGGAGGACAGGGTGATGGATGGTTTTGCACAATGGCTTCAGGGCACCAGGAAAGTTCAACCTGAGTGTCCCAGCAGGATTTGAAAGAGTATCAAGGGCAGCTGGAAGTCAGAGTTTAGGCAATATTGTCTTGCCTCCACCTTCCATGGAAGCTTTTATTTCATCAACCCCCAAAAACCCAGGGTGGTTTCTGGGTGGCTCCAGAAGGTGTTTGCTGGCCCCTGGGGCAGCAGGGAAGGGACAGGAGCATCCCTGGGCTGCTGTGAGAGACAGCCAGAGGGGCCATCCTTGGGGCCCAGGCAAGGGCTGCTGCCTTCAGGCAGCCAAATGCATGCAGGAGCCGCCCAGGTGTCTGGCGAGGCCCGCGGGGATTCCTGGGGCAGCCCAAAAAAGGAGCAGAGCCCGTGGGCCAGGCCAGGGTGATGGAAGCCAGGTGGAGACACAAGGTGGGCGCCCAGTCCATGGCAGGAGAGCCCAAGGCCCAGCCTGGAGGTGTGCAGAAGGTGGCAAGAGCAGCCTGGAGTCACAGAATCACAGAATGGGCAGAGTTGGAAGGGACCCCAAGGATCTTCCAAGTCCAGCTCTTGGCCCTGCAATGGAGAGGCCTGTGCCGAAGATCCCGCTCTGAAATGCCAGCAGCCACAAAGGAGACACAGGAGTCCTGCAGCAGTCCTGTGTATTTGAGTAAAGGGAGAGAGTGCCCCAGGCCATATCCTGGTGAGGTCTCTCTCATGTTTTTGGAGGACGCAGCATCCTTTTCTCCTGACCTCCTGCCTGCATGTTGCCCTCCTCCTTTGCCCACTGCTGACGTCCTAGGAAGATGCAGCCTTACCAAACCGCCTACTCCATATTGCCCCTTGAACAAGCATCTCCTGCCTTGTCATGCATTGTATAATCATTAAAATGAGCTGCAATCTCAGGCTGGGCAGAGAAATTCATCTTTACCATGTGATTGTGCCCGGGCATTTTCCCCTAAAGTTGAGACGTTCAGACTGTGCTGGGCTCTGCAACAAACTTGCATGGCATGATGTTTGTGGAGACCCCCCACAGCCATTCCTCCAGATGGAGGCCTTTGTGAGGTCATTCACAGCCATTTCTCCAGTCAGGAACAAGGGCCTTGTGACATCACAGCCTTTGGGGCCAGCACGGTGGCTGATGAGTGTCCCCAGCCCGTCGGCGTGCCCAGAGCCCAGGCAGGAGCCGGCTGGGAAGGACGGGCTGAGCCTGTGGAGCGGTGGCAGCTCTGGCTTCAGCAGCACCATGCTCAGGCGGGGGCTGTCGGCGCTGCTGGCGCTGTCGGTGCTGCTGCTCCTGGTGCAGCCAGTGGAGCGTTCCAGCCCCGCTGCTGCTGGGGACACAGGGAGCCGGGATGCGCTGCCCGAGGCCCTGGAAGAGCAGGAGCTGGCGGCACTGAGGGACGCCATGCTGGTGGTGGAGGCGCTGCCCTTCATCTGCACGGCCGTGGCCCTGCTTGTGAGGGGCCTTGAGCTGTGCTGGGTCCTGGGCAAAGGGCTCAGGAGGCGCTGGGGAGAGGTGAGGGACGGGCTGGGGCAGGTGGGCGGGTGCCGGGGATTGGGAGGCGCCAAGGCCTTGGGGCAGGAGGGTGCGGGGCGAGGGCTGAGAGCCCCGTGGGGCAGCAGAGCTAGGCAGGCCCTGAGGCTGCTGGGCCAGCGGGGCAGTAGCGAGGCGTGGAGGCCAAGCGGGGGCTGAGGCCTTGGCTGGGCAGGAACAGGGCCCGCTGGAGCCCCAGGGAGCCCCGGCAGAGGCGGCCGGAGCTCTTCTTGCTGCAACCTGGCCCCGGGGCAGCCGCCTCTGCCGGGCCCCGGGCTCTCTGCGCAGGAGAGGCCCGAGGCAACGCCCCAAGGCTCATGCCCTCTGAGGCCCCTGTGCCCCTTCCACGGGGCTCCCTGTGCTCTGTGTTGCAGGAGAAGAGCCAGAACGCCTCGGCTTCTGCACGGCTGTGCTGCCAGGGCCACGGCTGCTCCCAGGAGCTGCTGCAGCTGCTGCTGGAGAACCGGGCCCTGATGAGGCGCTGCCTGCGCCAGAGCTGCCGGCAGAGGCCAGCGCCCAGAGGGAAGAGGCGAAGGCAGCCTGGCATGTGGAAGAGGAGGAGGACACTCCACTTCTCGCCTCTCCTCTGACTCTCCAGCTCCAGCTCGTCTCTGGACTTGCTGGACGTGGCAGGGAATGTATGACCAGTGCCGAGCCCAGGCACTGGGACGTTCCCGCCTGTTAATGTTAAGAACCCCGTTGTTTTATTAGGAAAATAGGTTTCCCTAAATTCTTTCCCACCCCCAGTTGATATTTTTCAAAGCACTCAAGTTTAGGTATTTTAGGTATAGGCTTCCCAGTCATGTTCTCACCCCGTAGTTAAAGCTGGGAAGAGTAGTCTAGTTCAATAAAGTTCATGTTTTCTATCTATCCCTGTGTTTGCTTGCTGTTACCTTGGTCTTTATGAGTTGGGAGGACAGGGTGATGGATGGTTTTGCACAATGGCTTCAGGGCACCAGGAAAGTTCAACCTGAGTGTCCCAGCAGGATTTGAAAGAGTATCAAGGGCAGCTGGAAGTCAGAGTTTAGGCAATATTGTCTTGCCTCCACCTTCCATGGAAGCTTTTATTTCATCAACCCCCAAAAACCCAGGGTGGTTTCTGGGTGGCTCCAGAAGGTGTTTGCTGGCCCCTGGGGCAGCAGGGAAGGGACAGGAGCATCCCTGGGCTGCTGTGAGAGACAGCCAGAGGGGCCATCCTTGGGGCCCAGGCAAGGGCTGCTGCCTTCAGGCAGCCAAATGCATGCAGGAGCCGCCCAGGTGTCTGGCGAGGCCCGCGGGGATTCCTGGGGCAGCCCAAAAAAGGAGCAGAGCCCGTGGGCCAGGCCAGGGTGATGGAAGCCAGGTGGAGACACAAGGTGGGCGCCCAGTCCATGGCAGGAGAGCCCAAGGCCCAGCCTGGAGGTGTGCAGAAGGTGGCAAGAGCAGCCTGGAGTCACAGAATCACAGAATGGGCAGAGTTGGAAGGGACCCCAAGGATCTTCCAAGTCCAGCTCTTGGCCCTGCAATGGAGAGGCCTGTGCCGAAGATCCCGCTCTGAAATGCCAGCAGCCACAAAGGAGACACAGGAGTCCTGCAGCAGTCCTGTGTATTTGAGTAAAGGGAGAGAGTGCCCCAGGCCATATCCTGGTGAGGTCTCTCTCATGTTTTTGGAGGACGCAGCATCCTTTTCTCCTGACCTCCTGCCTGCATGTTGCCCTCCTCCTTTGCCCACTGCTGACGTCCTAGGAAGATGCAGCCTTACCAAACCGCCTACTCCATATTGCCCCTTGAACAAGCATCTCCTGCCTTGTCATGCATTGTATAATCATTAAAATGAGCTGCAATCTCAGGCTGGGCAGAGAAATTCATCTTTACCATGTGATTGTGCCCGGGCATTTTCCCCTAAAGTTGAGACGTTCAGACTGTGCTGGGCTCTGCAACAAACTTGCATGGCATGATGTTTGTGGAGACCCCCCACAGCCATTCCTCCAGATGGAGGCCTTTGTGAGGTCATTCACAGCCATTTCTCCAGTCAGGAACAAGGGCCTTGTGACATCACAGCCTTTGGGGCCAGCACGGTGGCTGATGAGTGTCCCCAGCCCGTCGGCGTGCCCAGAGCCCAGGCAGGAGCCGGCTGGGAAGGACGGGCTGAGCCTGTGGAGCGGTGGCAGCTCTGGCTTCAGCAGCACCATGCTGAGGCGAGGGCTGTCGGCGCTGCTGGCGCTGTCGGTGCTGCTGCTCCTGGTGCAGCCAGTGGAGCGTTCCAGCCCCGCTGCTGCTGGGGACACAGGGAGCCGGGATGCGCTGCCCGAGGCCCTGGAAGAGCAGGAGCTGGCGGCACTGAGGGACGCCATGCTGGTGGTGGAGGCGCTGCCCTTCATCTGCACGGCCGTGGCCCTGCTTGTGAGGGGCCTTGAGCTGTGCTGGGTCCTGGGCAAAGGGCTCAGGAGGCGCTGGGGAGAGGTGAGGGACGGGCTGGGGCAGGTGGGCGGGTGCCGGGGATTGGGAGGCGCCAAGGCCTTGGGGCAGGAGGGTGTGGGGCGAGGGCTGAGAGCCCCGTGGGGCAGCAGAGCTGGGCAGGCCCCGAGGCTGCTGGGCCAGTGGGGCAGCAGCGAGGCGTGGAGGCCAAGCGGGGGCTGAGGCCTTGGCTGGGCAGGAACAGGGCCCGCTGGAGCCCCAGGGAGCCCCGGCAGAGGCGGCCGGAGCTCTTCTTGCTGCAACCTGGCCCCGGGGCAGCCGCCTCTGCCGGGCCCTGGGCTCTCTGCGCAGGAGAGGCCCGAGGCAACGCCCCAGGGCTCAGCCCTCTGAGGCCCCTGTGCCCCTTCCACGGGGCTCCCTGTGCTCTGTGTTGCAGGAGAAGAGCCAGAACGCCTCGGCCTCTGCACGGCTGTGCTGCCAGGGCCACGGCTGCTCCCAGGAGCTGCTGCAGCTGCTGCTGGAGAACCGGGCCCTGATGAGGCGCTGCCTGCGCCAGAGCTGCCGGCAGAGGCCAGTGCCCAGAGGGAAGAGGCGAAGGCAGCCTGGCACGCGGAAGAGGAGGAGGACACTCCACTTCTCGCCTCTCCTCTGACTCTCCAGCTCCAGCTCGTCTCTGGACTTGCTGGACGTGGCAGGGAATGTATGACCAGTGCCGAGCCCAGGCACTGGGACGTTCCCGCCTGTTAATGTTAAGAACCCCGTTGTTTTATTAGGAAAATAGGTTTCCCTAAATTCTTTCCCACCCCCAGTTGATATTTTTCAAAGCACTCAAGTTTAGGTATTTTAGGTATAGGCTTCCCAGTCATGTTCTCACCCCGTAGTTAAAGCTGGGAAGAGTAGTCTAGTTCAATAAAGTTCATGTTTTCTATCTATCCCTGTGTTTGCTTGCTGTTACCTTGGTCTTTATGAGTTGGGAGGACAGGGTGATGGATGGTTTTGCACAATGGCTTCAGGGCACCAGGAAAGTTCAACCTGAGTGTCCCAGCAGGATTTGAAAGAGTATCAAGGGCAGCTGGAAGTCAGAGTTTAGGCAATATTGTCTTGCCTCCACCTTCCATGGAAGCTTTTATTTCATCAACCCCCAAAAACCCAGGGTGGTTTCTGGGTGGCTCCAGAAGGTGTTTGCTGGCCCCTGGGGCAGCAGGGAAGGGACAGGAGCATCCCTGGGCTGCTGTGAGAGACAGCCAGAGGGGCCGTCCCTGGGGCCCAGGCAAGGGCTGCTGCCTTCAGGCAGCCAAATGCATGCAGGGGCAGCCCAGGTGTCTGGACAGACCCATGGGGTGTCCTGGGGCAGCCCAAAAAAGGAGCAGAGCCCGTGGGCCGCGCCAGGGTGATGGAGGCCTGGTGGAAGCCCAAGGTGGGCGCCCGGTCCATGGCAGGAGAGCCCAAGGCCCAGCCTGGAGGTGTGCAGAAGGTGGCAAGAGCAGCCCTGAGGCGCTGGTGGGCCTGGTGGCCATCGGCCCTGCCTGGCCCAGCCAGTGCTGCTCCAGCCCTGGGCAGCCCAAAGCCCCTGGGGCTCAGCCTCACTGCCTGGTGAGAGCCAGGGAGTGGGCAGAGATCTCCGGCTGCTCGGAGCCTGTGGCCAGAACCGCCCTCCCCAGCTGCGCCAAGGCCTTGGACAAGGCCTCAGTCCCAGTGTCACCAAAACTGTGAGATAAAGTGAAACTCTCCAACACCATCTTTTTACTGCTAGTGAGTCAGGCATTAGTGTGGTGCGCAATGGAAATCATTCCATCCACACATTGTTCTTTACCAGACTTTTTACATTGTTATACATTAATAAACCAAAGAAATCCTCCTTCATTGGTTCTACATTACACAACTCTTAGTAGTCGATCTTGTGTTTGTTACTGATATAACCTTGGTCCTCATTCTTTGATTCTCTTCTCATTCTTTGATTCTCTTCTCAGTCTTTTTCCAGACCTAGTGTCTCCAACTGCACCAGGGGGTGATGTCTGTTCACATCCATGTATCTTTTCTGGCTACTCCCAACGTTTAGATATTAATCTCACAGAATTTGTGAACCTGAGGTTGCTGATGGACAGGGGCTGAAGTAGAGCCAGGTGTGCCCAGGTGGGCAAGCAGGCCAATGGCCCCTGGCCTGTGTCAGCCACGGCATGAGCAGGAGCAGGACAGTGCTTGTGGCCCTGTGCTGGGCACTGGGGAGGCCACAGCTGGAGTGCTGTGTCCAGCTGTGGGGCCCTCAACTGTGGGAGGACATTGAGGGGCTGGGGAAGGGTGCAGGGAAGGGAAGGGAACTGGGGAAGGCTGTGGAGCACATGTCCTGAGCGGAGGGGCTGAGGGAACTTGGGGGGCTCCTTGTGGAGAAGAGGAGGTGGGGAGGAGGCACCTTCTGGCTCTCGGCACCTCCGTGCCAGGAGGGTGCAGCTGCGGAGGGTCAGGCTCTGCTCCCAGGGAACAAGGGAGAGCACAAGAGGACATGGGGTCACAGAATCACAGAATGGGCGGAGTTGGCAGGGACCCCAAGGATCCTGCAATGGAGAGGCCTGTGCTGAAGACGCCACTGTGAAATGCCAGCAGCCACAAAGGAGACAGAGGAGCCCTGCAAGGAGTCACCTGTGTTCGAGTAAAGGGAGAGTGTCCTGGAGGAGTCACACTCAAGTTTTTGGATGATGCAGCGTCCTTTTCTCCTGACCTCCTGCCCGCATGTTGCCCTCCTCCTTTGCCCACTGCTGACGTCCTAGGAAGGTGCAGCCTTACCAAACCGCCTACTCCATATTGCCCCTTGAACAAGCATCTCCTGCCTTGGCATGCATTGTATAATCATTAAAATGAGCTGCAATCTCAGGCTGGGCAGAGAAATTCATCTTTACCATGTGATTGTGCCTGGGCATTTTCCCCTAAAGTTGAGACGTTCTGACTGTGCTGGGCTCTGCAACAAACTTGCATGGCATGATGTTTGTGGAGACCCCCCACAGCCATTCCTCCAGATGGAGGCCTTTGTGAGGTCATTCACAGCCATTTCTCCAGTCAGGAACAAGGGCCTTGTGACATCACAGCCTTTGGGGCCAGCGCGGTGGCTGACGAGTGTCCCCAGCCCGTCGGCGTGCCCAGAGCCCAGGCAGGAGCCGGCTGGGAAGGACGGGCTGAGCCTGTGGAGCGGTGGCAGCTCTGGCTTCAGCAGCACCATGCTCAGGCGAGGGCTGTCGGCGCTGCTGGCGCTGTCGGTGCTGCTGCTCCTGGTGCAGCCAGTGGAGCGTTCCAGCCCCGCTGCTGCTGGGGACACAGGGAGCCGGGATGCGCTGCCCGAGGCCCTGGAAGAGCAGGAGCTGGCGGCACTGAGGGACGCCATGCTGGTGGTGGAGGCGCTGCCCTTCATCTGCACGGCCGTGGCCCTGCTTGTGAGGGGCCTTGAGCTGTGCTGGGTCCTGGGCAAAGGGCTCAGGAGGCGCTGGGGAGAGGTGAGGGACGGGCTGGGGCAGGTGGGCGGGTGCCGGGGATTGGGAGGCGCCAAGGCCTTGGGGCAGGAGGGTGCGGGGCGAGGGCTGAGAGCCCCGTGGGGCAGCAGAGCTGGGCAGGCCCCGAGGCTGCTGGGCCAGCGGGGCAGCAGCGAGGCGTGGAGGCCAAGCGGGGGCTGAGGCCTTGGCTGGGCAGGAACAGGGCCCGCTGGAGCCCCAAGGAGCCCCGGCAGAGGCGGCCGGAGCTCTTCTTGCTGCAACCTGGCCCCGGGGCAGCCGCCTCTGCCGGGCCCCGGGCTCTCTGCGCAGGAGAGGCCCGAGGCAACGCCCCAGGGCTCAGCCCTCTGAGGCCCCTGTGCCCCTTCCACGGGGCTCCCTGTGCTCTGTGTTGCAGGAGAAGAGCCAGAACGCCTCGGCTTCTGCACGGCTGTGCTGCCAGGGCCACGGCTGCTCCCAGGAGCTGCTGCAGCTGCTGCTGGAGAACCGGGCCCTGATGAGGCGCTGCCTGCGCCAGAGCTGCCGGCAGAGGCCAGTGCCCAGAGGGAAGAGGCGAAGGCAGCCTGGCACGTGGAAGAGGAGGAGGACACTCCACTTCTCGCCTCTCCTCTGACTCTCCAGCTCCAGCTCGTCTCTGGGCTTGCTGGACGTGGCAGGGAATGTATGACCAGTGCCGAGCCCAGGCACTGGGACGTTCCCGCCTGTTAATGTTAAGAACCCCGTTGTTTTATTAGGAAAATAGGTTTCCCTAAATTCTTTCCCACCCCCAGTTGATATTTTTCTAAGCACTCAAGTTTAGGTATTTTAGGTATAGGCTTCCCAGTCATGTTCTCACCCCGTAGTTAAAGCTGGGAAGAGTAGTCTAGTTCAATAAAGTTCATGTTTTCTATCTATCCCTGTGTTTGCTTGCTGTTACCTTGGTCTTTATGAGTTGGGAGGACAGGGTGATGGATGGTTTTGCACAATGGCTTCAGGGCACCAGGAAAGTTCAACCTGAGTGTCCCAGCAGGATTTGAAAGAGTATCAAGGGCAGCTGGAAGTCAGAGTTTAGGCAATATTGTCTTGCCTCCACCTTCCATGGAAGCTTTTATTTCATCAACCCCCAAAAACCCAGGGTGGTTTCTGGGTGGCTCCAGAAGGTGTTTGCTGGCCCCTGGGGCAGCAGGGAAGGGACAGGAGCATCCCTGGGCTGCTGTGAGAGACAGCCAGAGGGGCCGTCCCTGGGGCCCAGGCAAGGGCTGCTGCCTTCAGGCAGCCAAATGCATGCAGGGGCAGCCCAGGTGTCTGGACAGACCCATGGGGTGTCCTGGGGCAGCCCAAAAAAGGAGCAGAGCCCGTGGGCCAGGCCAGGGTGATGGAAGCCAGGTGGAGACAAAAGGTGGGCGCCCAGTCCATGGCAGGAGAGCCCAAGGCCCAGCCTGGAGGTGTGCAGAAGGTGGCAAGAGCAGCCCTGAGGCGCTGGTGGGCCTGGTGGCCATCGGCCCTGCCTGGCCCAGCCAGTGCTGCTCCAGCCCTGGGCAGCCCAAAGCCCCTGGGGCTCAGCCTCACTGCCTGGTGAGAGCCAGGGAGTGGGCAGAGATCTCCGGCTGCTCGGAGCCTGTGGCCAGAACCGCCCTCCCCAGCTGCGCCAAGGCCTTGGACAAGGCCTCAGTCCAGTGTCACCAAAACTGTGAGATAAAGTGAAACTCTCCAACACCATCTTTTTACTGCTAGTGAGTCAGGCATTAGTGTGGTGCGCAATGGAAATCATTCCATCCACACATTGTTCTTTACCAGACTTTTTACATTGTTATACATTAATAAACCAAAGAAATCCTCCTTCATTGGTTCTACATTACACAACTCTTAGTAGTCGATCTTGTGTTTGTTACTGATATAACCTTGGTCCTCATTCTTTGATTCTCTTCTCATTCTTTGATTCTCTTCTCAGTCTTTTTCCAGACCTAGTGTCTCCAACTGCACCAGGGGGTGATGTCTGTTCACATCCATGTATCTTTTCTGGCTACTCCCAACGTTTAGATATTAATCTCACAGAATTTGTGAACCTGAGGTTGCTGATGGACAGGGGCTGAAGTAGAGCCAGGTGTGCCCAGGTGGGCAAGCAGGCCAATGGCCCCTGGCCTGTGTCAGCCACGGCATGAGCAGGAGCAGGACAGTGCTTGTGGCCCTGTGCTGGGCACTGGGGAGGCCACAGCTGGAGTGCTGTGTCCAGCTGTGGGGCCCTCAACTGTGGGAGGACATTGAGGGGCTGGGGAAGGGTGCAGGGAAGGGAAGGGAACTGGGGAAGGCTGTGGAGCACATGTCCTGAGCGGAGGGGCTGAGGGAACTTGGGGGGCTCCTTGTGGAGAAGAGGAGGTGGGGAGGAGGCACCTTCTGGCTCTCGGCACCTCCGTGCCAGGAGGGTGCAGCTGCGGAGGGTCAGGCTCTGCTCCCAGGGAACAAGGGAGAGCACAAGAGGACATGGGGTCACAGAATCACAGAATGGGCGGAGTTGGCAGGGACCCCAAGGATCCTGCAATGGAGAGGCCTGTGCTGAAGACGCCACTGTGAAATGCCAGCAGCCACAAAGGAGACAGAGGAGCCCTGCAAGGAGTCACCTGTGTTCGAGTAAAGGGAGAGAGTGTCCTGGAGGAGTCACACTCAAGTTTTTGGATGATGCAGCGTCCTTTTCTCCTGACCTCCTGCCCGCATGTTGCCCTCCTCCTTTGCCCACTGCTGACGTCCTAGGAAGGTGCAGCCTTACCAAACCGCCTACTCCATATTGCCCCTTGAACAAGCATCTCCTGCCTTGGCATGCATTGTATAATCATTAAAATGAGCTGCAATCTCAGGCTGGGCAGAGAAATTCATCTTTACCATGTGATTGTGCCTGGGCATTTTCCCCTAAAGTTGAGACGTTCTGACTGTGCTGGGCTCTGCAACAAACTTGCATGGCATGATGTTTGTGGAGACCCCCCACAGCCATTCCTCCAGATGGAGGCCTTTGTGAGGTCATTCACAGCCATTTCTCCAGTCAGGAACAAGGGCCTTGTGACATCACAGCCTTTGGGGCCAGCGCGGTGGCTGACGAGTGTCCCCAGCCCGTCGGCGTGCCCAGAGCCCAGGCAGGAGCCGGCTGGGAAGGACGGGCTGAGCCTGTGGAGCGGTGGCAGCTCTGGCTTCAGCAGCACCATGCTCAGGCGAGGGCTGTCGGCGCTGCTGGCGCTGTCGGTGCTGCTGCTCCTGGTGCAGCCAGTGGAGCGTTCCAGCCCCGCTGCTGCTGGGGACACAGGGAGCCGGGATGCGCTGCCCGAGGCCCTGGAAGAGCAGGAGCTGGCGGCACTGAGGGACGCCATGCTGGTGGTGGAGGCGCTGCCCTTCATCTGCACGGCCGTGGCCCTGCTTGTGAGGGGCCTTGAGCTGTGCTGGGTCCTGGGCAAAGGGCTCAGGAGGCGCTGGGGAGAGGTGAGGGACGGGCTGGGGCAGGTGGGCGGGTGCCGGGGATTGGGAGGCGCCAAGGCCTTGGGGCAGGAGGGTGCGGGGCGAGGGCTGAGAGCCCCGTGGGGCAGCAGAGCTAGGCAGGCCCTGAGGCTGCTGGGCCAGCGGGGCAGTAGCGAGGCGTGGAGGCCAAGCGGGGGCTGAGGCCTTGGCTGGGCAGGAACAGGGCCCGCTGGAGCCCCAAGGAGCCCCGGCAGAGGCGGCCGGAGCTCTTCTTGCTGCAACCTGGCCCCGGGGCAGCCGCCTCTGCCGGGCCCCGGGCTCTCTGCGCAGGAGAGGCCCGAGGCAACGCCCCAGGGCTCAGCCCTCTGAGGCCCCTGTGCCCCTTCCACGGGGCTCCCTGTGCTCTGTGTTGCAGGAGAAGAGCCAGAACGCCTCGGCTTCTGCACGGCTGTGCTGCCAGGGCCACGGCTGCTCCCAGGAGCTGCTGCAGCTGCTGCTGGAGAACCGGGCCCTGATGAGGCGCTGCCTGCGCCAGAGCTGCCGGCAGAGGCCAGTGCCCAGAGGGAAGAGGCGAAGGCAGCCTGGCACGCGGAAGAGGAGGAGGACACTCCACTTCTCGCCTCTCCTCTGACTCTCCAGCTCCAGCTCGTCTCTGGGCTTGCTGGACGTGGCAGGGAATGTATGACCAGTGCCGAGCCCAGGCACTGGGACGTTCCCGCCTGTTAATGTTAAGAACCCCGTTGTTTTATTAGGAAAATAGGTTTCCCTAAATTCTTTCCCACCCCCAGTTGATATTTTTCTAAGCACTCAAGTTTAGGTATTTTAGGTATAGGCTTCCCAGTCATGTTCTCACCCCGTAGTTAAAGCTGGGAAGAGTAGTCTAGTTCAATAAAGTTCATGTTTTCTATCTATCCCTGTGTTTGCTTGCTGTTACCTTGGTCTTTATGAGTTGGGAGGACAGGGTGATGGATGGTTTTGCACAATGGCTTCAGGGCACCAGGAAAGTTCAACCTGAGTGTCCCAGCAGGATTTGAAAGAGTATCAAGGGCAGCTGGAAGTCAGAGTTTAGGCAATATTGTCTTGCCTCCACCTTCCATGGAAGCTTTTATTTCATCAACCCCCAAAAACCCAGGGTGGTTTCTGGGTGGCTCCAGAAGGTGTTTGCTGGCCCCTGGGGCAGCAGGGAAGGGACAGGAGCATCCCTGGGCTGCTGTGAGAGACAGCCAGAGGGGCCGTCCCTGGGGCCCAGGCAAGGGCTGCTGCCTTCAGGCAGCCAAATGCATGCAGGAGGCAGCCCAGGTGTCTGGACGAGACCCATGGGGATTCCTGGGGCAGCCCAAAAAAGGAGCAGAGCCCGTGGGCCAGGCCAGGGTGATGGAAGGCCAGGTGGAGACACAAGGTGGGCGCCCAGTCCATGGCAGGAGAGCCCAAGGCCCAGCCTGGAGGTGTGCAGAAGGTGGCAAGAGCAGCCGCGCTGGTGGCCTGGTGCCATCGGCCCT